>CAJVQA010005407.1:0-16182 GCA_910591915.1 Cetraspora pellucida | reverse complement strand
GTTGTAATAAAGAAGAAATTTGTTAAAACATGTATGAAGATCATAGAGGTTTAAAGATGTTGATAATGATCTTCTAAGTTTGTCTTCTACAGAGTCAATTATTGTATGCTCGGCTCTCACAGCTGTGCAAGGTTCAAACTTTTTTAATTAGTCTGAAAATCTTTAAATTAAACAAATTTTTTAAAAAACATATTTAAACCTTTATTTTTAGAGCAAAAATGCTAATCTTGTTAACAACTGCACTAGATATTATTAATCTTAACTATTTTTACTAGAAGTAACCTAAAAGCTTCAAAATTAGTATTTATAAAAATATAGCATATACATTACATTCTATCTTTGCAAACAAATAACCAAATAATTGTACTATTACTAAACTTAGAAGTAGTATTAAAAGTAGTTACTACTTCAAAGTATCAGAATTAAGTTCTGTTATTACTTGCTTTTATAGAAAATAACATATCTATTTATATCAATAACCAACCAAATTTACAAATAATATAAAATGATTTCCATTATTAGAAAACCTAAAAACAAAAAAGTTTTTGCAAATAGCATTGCAAGCTTTACTAAATTTTTTTTACCATTATCTATAGCATTATTTTCACCTATTATATATAATTATTTCTATGCCAAATGCAACTTATCTATTATCTGTAAAAAAATAAATAACTAAAATTATTTGACACCTGATGCTATTTTATATAATGATAAACCTCATTATAAAATTTGTACAGAAACCTAACAATCTATTCAACAATTAAGTTCTTCTTTAATATTTATTTAAAAACTTTAACAATTATTTAAATCTTACAACCTACTAGCATCTAAACTTATCTTTACAATCTCATCTATAGGCACTAATAGCAATACAACCAATATGAACTTAGATAATAACACAATTAATAATAATGATTAATAACAATATTAGAATAACAACAACTACTATATTAACACCAATCATACTCTAATAAACAACAGCAATAAAAACAATAAACAAACAAACAATAACAATTACAAATACAAACAAATATTACTAACAATTTAATTTAAAATTAAAGCCAATTAAATATTTGATTAGTTTACTAATTTTTTAATTTTTGATAATATAAATAATAAATCACAACTTCAAACAGAATTTTTTTAAAAAATTTTTAATTTTTTATTAAATTTTAACTATATAACTTTTATTCTAAAAAAAAACATTAAACTTGAAACTTTTAAGCAAAAAGTTCTTTTTTTAAAAAAAATATTAAGGTGAGTACTTGTAACTCAGGATTTTATTGATAGTATATTTGGCTAATAGTTGTATTACAACTACAGAAAGCAACTATAGAAAGAGTATACAACTAGCCACTTGTACAACTTTAGTTATTGTTTAATTTAAGTAGTTTGCCTAAAGGTTCTATACTAGCTGTCATACCTGGAACCTGCTTGTAGGTTCTATATTTAACTACTCTAGTTTTTATATTTACCTACCTATCTCTGTTTACTAACAATAATAGCTGATGCAAGTAAAAATATGCCATGATCACTAAGTCTTTAAAGCAGTTTACTCATGTAAGGAACCTTTGACCTTGTACTAAACCTTTTAGAATCTTCTGTATTTCATTCTTATAGCTGACCTGGTATCACTATGGCTAAGACCAATACTGAGAGTTAGGGCATATCATTAAACTGCTATGCTCTTGTAGAGTTCATCCCAACCTTAATACTAACTTTACAACATATCCTTACTACTTTGGTATTTAATTTAAGTTTCATCAAGCTGCCATTTTAGATAGCCTGATAAGGTAGATTAAAACTATATACCTCTGATTTACATATTTGTTGGCATGTACTCTTTTTCTCTGAAATCTAGAAATTCTAATAGCCTAGTTGGTTCATCTATTTCTCCTTAAAAACTAACATATTTGTCTAATTTCACAAGTTCTAGCTCTGTTTTATAAGTCTAGTCTTTATAGTAGCATTGTCAAAAGTTCAGATTACCTCTCTACTTGAGTCTTCCAAGTAGGCTTCCATCTTTTTATCTGGTTTCTGTAATTTATATGGCCTAAGAACTTATCTTGGATTCATACTACCTGGTACCAGTTTGTGTTTTTTTGTACAATATTATATGAGTGCTTAGACCTTCTAGTCATGCTAGTATAACATGAGTTGCAGATATTTTATCCTAACCAATTATGAAAGATAGTTAACCATAATATAAAAAGAATTGCAAATTTTTACTATCACTAGAATTTGAACTCTAAATCTACTACTTGAAGGTTAACAACTTATCCACTTTACTAGATCACTATACCCTTAAGCAAAAAGCTCTTAAAACCAGCTTTTATTATATTATTTTTAAAATAACTAAAAACAGATCTCAATTTTTTATTAAATTTATTTAACAAACAAATCCTAATACTAACAAAGCTATTACTATTTTATTTAATATACTAAAAAAACTCTTAAAAAACTTATTTTTGTCTTTACTACAATCCTATTTACAAAACTTAATTATTGTAAAATTTTTGTTTCCTTAAGCATTATTCTTTTATATACAAACCAAAACTGAATTTAACTTTGTATTAATATTGCTTATATTTATTTATATCTTTCAAATAATTATTAACTAACATTTGTGATCAGAGTTATATCATTTAATTGCTATATTTTTGTAAAGTTCATACAGACTTTAGCATTTACTTCACAGTATAACTTCAGTACTTTAGTATACCTTTGCTTTTTTATTTGCTTTTTTATCAGACTTCCAATTCAGATTTTCTATATAGAACTATGACCAGTTTATTAGTATATCAAATCAGCCTGATATTCTTTTTCTTTGATTTATTCTAACAGCCTGGTTGGTGATATTTCCAAGACTCTCAACTTAGAGGTTCTTGCCTATTTGGCTACTATAACTAGGTACTATAATCTTGGTATCTATTTTTTTAGGCTAGCCTTTACAGTAGAACTGTTAAAGATTCAGCTATCTCTTTACTTAGATCTTCTTAAATGAACTTTTTGTTACTCAATTTCAATAGATTTATATAGTTATAAGGATTTATTTATATTTGTACTGCCTAATTTGTTAGTTTGCATTTCTCTGTATAACTAGTTACACAAATGTCTCATAACTTGCCAGTCATGCTGATGTAACTGCTATTACAAGTATTCTAATCTAATTGTTAATAACAGTTGCTATAATACAAATATTATATAAATAATTATTCAAATTTTTGCTGTCTATAGGATTTGAACACCCAATCTGCTACTTAGAAAGTTGATAACCTAACCACTTCATTAGATTACTACACCTTTTCTGTTTTAAATTTGGCCAAATTTCAAACTAATAAAAAGATTAAAAAATTTTTTTATTTTTAAAAAGTCTATTTTTGATAACAATCTAACTAATACTAAATCTATTAGTTTGCTTAAACTTATTAAAAAACTTTTTACCAAGCTTTTTACTAACTGACTTAACTATATTTTTACTTATTATAAAATTTTATTATCTTTTAATTATATAACTTTACTAGTTTATAGCAGAAAATATAGTGTTAAGTATATATACTACTAATTTGTTAAGTATAATATATGTTTATACTATAGAGTATACCTATTTGTACTTATAAGTACAATACTCTAAAAAATTTTTTTATACTTATAAGTATATATATTTATAATGCTAGAGGTTCTATTAATATATACAAGGATGATAACATGACTGCATAATTATCTTTTGTTATATATAATACAATCTTGGCTTTTTTGTTGAACAGTAAAATAAATTTTTAGTGATAAAACAAATTTTTAGTAATAAAGCAAAAGCTCAGAATAGAATGCTAGACTATTTTTAATATCTTTGATAAGTGGGCTTGTTTTTTTTGTTTTATTTTTTCTAGTTGTATTTTTCAATAATTTTTTATCTTGCTTTATAATATTTATTTGTTATAATTCTTGAGTGATACTTTTAGTTAGATATATTGTAGATAAGTTGTTCCTTTTAGCTTTCTTTTTTTTTGTTACTATTTTTCTTTTATTGACCTTTTTTTTTTGCTAATACTTATTTTTAGATGACTTTTAAGTGATACCTTCAGATTGATTTTAATTGCCTAGTGCTACAATAATTTAGATCTTAAGTTTCTTTAATACTTTTACTATTTTAATTATTTTGAAATCAATGAACAAAAATATGAATATAAAGGTAATGAACATAAATGTAAAGGCAATGTGTATAAAAATTATAAACTTGAAAGTAATAAATGTAAAGATAGCAGACATGAAGATAGTAATATGAAGATGATAAAAATAATAAACATGAAAGTAGTAAACATAAAGTGATAAATATAAAGGTAGTGAATTATAAAGTAATAAATGTAAAGATAGTGAATATAAAGGTAGTAAATATAAAAGTAGTAAATATGAAGATAGTAAATATGTAAGTTGTGTACAAGAAGGTAGTGAAGTATAAGTTGTGAATATAATAACTATATAAATAGTAAGCATAAGGTAATGAACATGAAGATAGTAAATATATAAGTAATGAATATAAATGTAAAGATAATAAATATAAGGTAGTAATTATAAAAGTAATAAATATAAAGTTGATAAGAATAATAAATCTGAAAAATACATATAATAAATATAAAATAATAAAGAAAATATAAAAGATTTATATATAGAATAACAGAACTTATATTTTATTAATTACTGGTAATTTAATTAATTATTAATTTATAAATTAATAAAGAAAATATATATAGAATAGCAGAAATTTTATTTTATTAATCACTAATAATTTAATTAATTGTAAAATTTTTACAATATATAAAAAAATAAGTTTTAAAAGCAAATAATACTATAATTATTTATTTATCTATAACATTTAATTTAATTTGTTTTTCTTTAATTAAGATTTGTTTAAGCTTAAGTTCTGCTTTATGTTCTTTTAGAATTATTTTTTTTTCTTGTAATGCAATTCGATATTCCATTTTATCCAAATTATCATTATTTATTTTGGTAAAAAATCTTGATTTTTAGATGCTGTTCAAGATTTTTTTGCTGATACTTTGGGTTTTGAATTAGATTTTTTATCAAATAGTTTTTTTTAGATACTTTTTGGGCTTTTATAATTAAAATATGTTTTAATAAGAATTAAACTAACAGTAACTATGATAATGATTACTGTAACATATGAAAATATGTATTACAAACTAACCTTTCTAGTATACTTCTAAAAAAAAGTTACAAAACTGAGTTTAAATTTTTTTTAAATAACAAAATCCTATATTCAAAATTAGAAAACTATAATTAGTAATAGTAATACTTAATTGTTGCATTTAATAATTTTTTAGAATCAATTTGTTTTTTTAAATAAACTATAATATATAATGTTTTAATTTCTAAGCCATATAGTCTCTTTACTATCTATATTTCTTTCACTTCGACAAATAATAGCAAAATTATACTGAAAATATATATACTTAAACTAGGCTTCAGATATCAATTTTGGTTAATTTAGTTATATATATATTAATATCAAGAGTTATTTGTATTTGTAAATATATATTATTTAATAATCATATTTGACTATTCTACAATTAAATAGCATTTTTCTTATATAAGCACATAGTTTCTAAGTAATTTGCAATTATCAAATATACTGTTAATAATATGAACTGGATACTAAAATTTCTAATCAGTTAACTGAATTAACTTATTTGAATACAATCAGCTCAACCGTATTATTTCAGTTAGATCAGTTGATCTGGGTCAACGAAATTAGCTAGATCAATAGAATTAATCAAGTTAACCGAATTAGCCAGGTCAACCAAATTAGCCAGGTCAATCGAATTAGCCAGGTCAACAAATTAGCCAGGTCAACTGAACTAGTCAGGTCAATTAAGTTAATCAAATTAACTAAACCAACTAAATTAACCAGATCAACTGAATTATTCAAGTTAACTAAGCTAATCTGGTTAATGCTATTAAAATTTTTTTTTTTAGATCAACCTATTATAAATATAACTTTTCAAAAAATATGGTTCAGATTGGTAATAACACTGACAAATGATATTTGATTTATCAAACAAAAATTATAAGTGAAAGACTGGAATTGTCAAATAGATAACAAGTATATTGTTATGCATATATACTATAAATCATTAAGAGAAATTAGAACTTTTTACAATTAAGCTATAATACATTAAATTAGTAAGAAACTCTAAAGTTCATTTAGTCAGTATAGTGCACCAAGAGATGTAAACCCAACCTGGTGATATGCAGTGTTGATTGATGATCCAAATCACATTTTTTTGATTATATAATTATGTAACTTTGTGAACATAAAACATCTTAGTCAAATTAAATACTAATAATGCTAATAAAAAAATTTTATTAAAAAGATCATAAAGTCATATTAACTTCTGTTATGACCAAATTGATCATAGAACAATACTGGTAGTTTAAGATCAGTAGACTTCTAATGTTTTTACTAAATTCAACAATTGTACTAGATATATAAAAAAAATGATAAGATTTGGGTTCAAATTGGGTTTGAAACCTAGATAAATATCAAATTATATAAAAACTCTAAATTGTTCTAATCGGATTTGGTTTACATTGCTTGCACAAAATTGGTACATGCTTTCCAGATGCTGATTTAATTCTTTGTTAATATATATTAATATGACCAATCATACTTGAAACCTAAACTGATCAAACATTTTATGCAGTATAATTATTAAAACTTATGTAAATTGCATATAATGTCTATAATCAAATGCTTCAATAGGTCATGACATTAGTCAATTATGAATGAGGGATTGTGCAGAGGCAAGTGGAGTTTTTACAGGGATAGTTGGGACAATGTTTATGTATATTTGTCATTTGTACTTGAAACACTTAAAGCATATGCTTAAAAAAGCTAATTATATGAGTGCTATAAAGTGAAAAGCTGGAAATGAATATTTAAATTTTCATCATGATGAGTTTAGCCCATTTAGTCTTGTGAATTCTGATGCATGTAATCAATCATATATATAATCAATGTCCTAGTTATTTAGTAAAATTTTATACAAACTTATTGTTATTGTTACTAAACTATCAAAACATTGTTTATCAGTATGTAATATTGAAGTTCTTTAGAGGCTAAATTCATCATAATGAGAACTTAAATATTCATTTTCAGCTTTTCGCTCTGCAGCGCTCATATTCGATAGGCATAAAACCTCTATATGTGCACCTAATTTTGGCATTGAACATATGTCCAACAGTTTTGAAAAACATTGAGCATATATGTTCAATTCTTTTCAAAATTATCAAGCATATATATAATGTCAATGCTAAGTGCACCTTCTACAAGTACACATTCTCTAAAATTCAGATTCAATTATATAAATGTTCTCTATAAATACATTGTTCTCTAAGTGCATATTATTAGAGTTTGATCCAAAAACATGCACTTAGAGGTTTGTAGCTTAATATATATAGTTTTTCAAATCATAACATAAAATCATTCATGAGCAGAAGAGTGCCTAAATAGTTTCTTAATATAACAAATTTAAAGAGCATTGTGTAAGTTAAATTTATATTTATTGAAATGAAAAAAACTTGATCAATACTGCTGTAGCAAAAAAAAATAAAATAAAGAATAAAATTAAATAAATAAATAAATAAATAAAATAGGTTTTATATATTATCTTACATATCTACAGAGACTTCAAAAGACCATTAATATGGTTCAATAATGTTTCAACCCCAAATAATTATAATTCGAACATTAATAGTCATAGAGCATGAGCAAAAGATTTTGAATCCTAATGATACACTTAGAATCATTGAACCCTATAACAAAAAAATAAAATAAAATAACATATAACAAAATAAACAAATGTGCTCTTAAAGAATTTTAACTGACCAGAAATATAAGTAACTCTGTAATAATCGGCATGAATAAATGTTTTGAATATGTTAATTTAAAAGCATATTAGTAATAAATAGAAAAAAAATATTTAAATTGTCTGAAATTAAGCCCAAGTATAATATTGAAAGATCTCTAGATCAACTGTAGTGCTATGCAATAAGTGTTTAAATTATAATTGCTAGAAAATCCATTATACCAGTTATTTCAAAAATCACTATACATATTCTCTTTTTTATAATGACCTTAAAGAGATCATGATGACTATTTGTGCAAAATATGTATATTTTGCATAAATAATCATCATAATCTCTATAAGGTTGTTATAAAAAAAAGAATGTAAAATACCCAGTATATTTCTTGTCTAGAGGCGAAAATATAGATCTTGAAACTTCGAGAAAAAATCACCAACTTTAGCAGATACATTTGGATGCTTGTTGATTAGGTTAATGCTAATTATAGCTTACCGATCAAAGTAATAAATAATATGAGGACTGATCTAGAAAAATGTTAGTCTAAGGACTTAAGAATTCTCCAATTGATCATAAAAATAATTAATTTTTTTATATTAGAATTGAGTTAAATGATTAATCATTTTTATGAGCAATCAGAGAATTCTCAAATTCTCAGACTGACATTTTCATAGACCAATCCTCATATTAAATATAATCAAATACCCAATCTTGGTAAATCCAAAAAATCTTCAAGATAAGCTAAGGATAGCAAAAACAAACGAAAGCATATTAGAACTTAAATATACTTCTAACATTTTAAATCTAAATGCTGATTATATTCACCCAGATATAATTAAAGTTTTTATAATATATCAAGGTTTTTATTCTTCAAAATATGATATTAGCTAGTAATTTATTTAGTATCAATCCATATAAAAAGGCTTTGCTACAGCTTTGAAGTCAAGATTATTTACTTCTGTCATAAGGATATAGCATTATAGATTCATAAATTAGTTCATTAATTTTTAATATAGATTCGAAGGTTCTTTAAGTATAAACTACTATACTTCAGCACTTATTAAGTTCTTAAATCTTTACTAAATGTACCTATTTATTATCTGGTGTTACAAGCTCCAGGACATATCATCGATCAAATTTAAAAAATTCAAACTTTAGTATATTATTAAACAAAAAGAATTAGAAAGATTATCTTAAAAATTGTCTGTAAATTATCTTTTTGCACATTAATAACAAAGTTCCTAGCAATATTTTGATATAAGTCTTATTATGTACTAATAAACCTTAAAATAGAGTAAATTGCCAGTTAAAGTGAACTGAAATATATAATATGCATATATATGCACACAAGAAAAATAACTAAGGGAAAATTAAACTTCAAATAGATAAATCTTATAATATTGAATTCGGACTTTTTTTTGGTATCACTCAGCATGCAAAAAAGAAAAAAAAG
This sequence comes from Cetraspora pellucida, assembly GCA_910591915.1. Taxonomy (NCBI): domain Eukaryota; kingdom Fungi; phylum Glomeromycota; class Glomeromycetes; order Diversisporales; family Gigasporaceae; genus Cetraspora; species Cetraspora pellucida. The sequence goes on along the minus strand of CAJVQA010005407.1, from coordinate 6,848 downwards.
GAACATATATGCACATATATGCACATCATTTATCTTATTGAAAAATTAGTAATTGCATTAATAGTCTAAATAAACTTATGTAAATCACTTTTTTGGGAACCTTGTATAAACCACTTTTAATGATGACTTTGTTGTAGTTAGATATATTTTGATTGAAATATTACAAATAAAAATTAACTTAATCATCCTAAACTTGTAGTTTAAAAATATAAAACAAATTTAAAAGCTAAACTAAACTGAAAATTATTATTAAAAAATTACTGAATTATCACAATATTAATTTCGTCAATAGTGTTTGAACGAAAATCATGTAGTAAGTTGTAAATTCATTTTGCTGTCAAAATACTAAGACCATGTGGGTCTGATCCAGAACACAATCTTTAAATGCTGATATGTATTATTGTCTGATAGATAATCTTTAGAAAAAATTAGTAACCTTTACATAAATTATGCATTAATAGTCCTAAATAATCTTGCATAAATTACTTTAACAATAACTTTGCATAATAAATTTCAGTATTGTATTTTCACGAAATAGCACCCATGGGCATTATTTCAGAACCTGAGTTTGAGATGACCTTTAACCAAAAACTTTAATAACAAAGAATTATGATTTACACTCACCTTAAGCTTGTGTCCCAAAATATTGGTGTTATTTTGCACAAATACAATACTTGAACTCTCTAATTATATGATTTTAACTCTTATTTATTATCTTTCATACAAAGTATACCTGACCATGCACATTTACAAAAGAACTATTTTATAAGACATTTGACTTAATCATCATAAGTCTGTAATTAAAAAACAAATAACTTAGATAACTAAGTTTAAACCAAACCAAACTAGAACTTATTGTTAAAAATTATAAAATTGCCATAATATGAATTGTGTTAGTAGTATTTGAATAAAAATCATATTATTAATATAATAAGTTGCAGATTAATTTTGCTGTCAAATACTAAGATCATGTGAAACTGATCTAGAACAAACAAAGAACACAACCTTTCAATGTTGATATCATTGTCTGGTAGGTGATCTTCAGGATAAATCAGTAACTTCACCTAAATAATATGTTAATGGTCCTAAATAATCTTGCATAAGTTACTTTTAATAATGACCTTGCATAATAATTTCTAGCACTGTATTTGTGCAAAATAATGTCTATATGCATTATTTCAGAACCTGAATTCAAACCAAGAATTTAATAGAAGACTTTTAAGAAGAATTCACTTCAAGCTCATGTTCTGAAATAACACTATGAGTGTTATTTCACACAATACAGTACTTGAACTTTATAATTATATGATCTCAACTCTTATTTGTAATCTTTTAAAACAAAGTATCTAACTGTACACATTTCATTTTAAATGCTTTTACTTAATAATTATAAGCTAATTCTAGGTTGACTTCCTGAAGTCGATTATTTTGAAATACCATTCCACCAAAGTTGTAATACCGACAATTCATTTTACTAACAATACAGAAATAGGTCTGTGTTATTTACCAAAAATTAATTAACTGACAAGCTTATTTTACTGACAAGTTTTTTTTAATAACCTTAACTTTAATTCTACCTGACCTAAACAGAATTACTATATTAGTAAAATAAGTTATCAATAAATTAATTGTCAGTAAAATGAACAGATCCAAAATGGATTCTAATGGGAAAAAGAGATATTGGATTTGTGAAGTCAGAAAAATAGCATTTCAGGAAGTCATTTTCAAGAAAGTGAGCAACAATGTCATAAGCCTATAGTTAAAAACAAATAACTTAAATAAACAAATTTAAACTGCAATCTCAAACTGGAACTTATGATTGAAAAAATTATTAAATTGTAATATAAATTTCATTAATAGTATTTGAATGAGAATCATATGCATTAATGAAGTAAGTTGTAGATTCATTTTGCTGTCAAATACTTACAACAGGTAGAACAGATCCAGAACAAAGAATACAATCTTTAAATGCTGATATTATTGTTTAATAGATGGTCTTTATCCAAATAAGCTAATTATTAAATAATAATTATTTCACATAGTGCATTATGTATTATTTCCTGAAAAAAAAAGCATATCAGTGCATATATATGGACAGCATCTAAAGTAGCATTTAATACATTATTGATATTCCAAATAAGCTATAAATCTGATTTTTTAAGCATAATAGTTTTTATTAATATTTAATATAGAAGATAAAATATTATATCAAATACAATATAATTAATAAACCAGCTCACAAATAGCTATAAATTGCAACTTAAAATTCTTTATACTTTTGTTTTTCACTTGACAATTTTATTTCTAAAGATATATATTAGTTTAAAGATATAACAATATCAGGTATTAAATCTGAAGAAACTTCACAGGCTGAAAATTCACTAGAAGTTGATGGCATGTTAGAAAAAGATAATTTTCAAACTGAAGATTTCTAAACCAATTTAAAAAAACACAAACGTTGTTGTAAAACAAATAAACAACCTGCACTGTGCTGAAAATATTTTAAAGTAGAAGGAAAAGAATCAGTATGTGATGTTAAAATTAAAATAAATGAAAAAGAAAAGAGCTATAGAAAAAAATTTAAGTATCTACTCAGATGGTCTACATCCAACATGAATTTACATCTTGCAGATGAACATGACATAGTAAAATTTCAAAAAAACCAGGTAAATAATCATGTTTTTATCTAATAAAAAATAAATGTAAAAATTTAGTCAATAAATTTAAATTTTAGAGCAATACAAAAGGTTCTCAGCAAACTATTACTAGTATACTACAATGTGTTGTCTCTCACAAAGGAATTAAAAAGCTTAATATTTGTCATGCTGTTGCAGAATGGCTTGTGATTGATAATCGATCATTTAAAATTATCACCAAATAAGGGTTTCATAGATTTATATTGCAAATAGACCCTGCCTTTTGTCAGCCTTCTTATAAAACATTATAAAAAGAAATATCTATTGCAAATGTAACTGCAAAAAACTAAATCAATGATCTTTTAGCACAAAGTAGTGAAACAATTTCTCTAACAACTGACCTTTGGATAGCAAGAAATAAAACAGAATACATTGGAATAACAGCTCACTGGTTAAATAACCAGTTTAAATTAAATGAAATTCTACTTTGTTTAAAGTCAATGCTGTACTCTCATACTGGTCATGCTATTAAGGAATTTCTTATTAATAAAGTCCAAGAATTTAATTTACAAAATAAAATTCTTTGTATTGTTACTGATAATGATAGTAACATGGTAAGAGCTATAAGAAATTGGAAGGATGTAGAAAGATTGCCATGCACAGCCCATACCTTACAATTATCAATCAATTGTGTATTTAAGGCAAAGCATCAACAAATTATCCATATACAAAATTTGGTTAAATTTTTTGATTCACCTAAACAAAGTCAGAGATTAGACATCATACAAATTGAAGCACATAAAAAAAAACAGAAAAAAATATTTTGTAATAACCCAAATTCATCCGATAAATCTGAAAATAATAGTAATTTTGAAGATGAGGAGGGTAATGAAATAATAGCCAATAATCAAATAACTATTAATAAGTTTGTACCTACATTGCAAATTATTAAAGATATACCAACCCATTGAAATTTCAAATTTCAATCATGGAAAAAGTTAATTGAGCTGTGCCCTGCAATCAGACAGCTTTTAGTGACATTGTCTCTTGATAATGATTCAGATGCACAAAAAGATGGTCAAAAATTAAACAGATTGATACTGCAAGATAATGAATAAGATCTTGTTAAAAAATTGATTGAGATATTAAAATCTTTCAACAGGGCTACTGAATATTTTAGTGCTAGTAATATCCTACTATAGTATATATTCATCTATTAATAGAGGCAATGAAGGTTCATTATGCAAAAAATATAGATTCTAATGAATATGACTATAATAATGCTGAAGGTATAAAATTTTAATATTAGTAATTAAAATTAAAAAATATTACAGATGATCATGAAATCGACTGATACTGAAATTAACATATCTGATGGTTAGGGTTAAGGTAATTAGCAAAATAAGAGTTTTTAAATTTTATAATTATCCAAGTTTCATAATCATTTATGACAAAAAATTTGGCATGTCAAATAATAATCAAAGTGTCTTTGTTTTAAAAATAATCTTAAAAAATATATATAGTAGTTACTGTGTCATATGAAGCCAAAAACCTATTTTATATTCCAGTACTATTTTTTTTTTTAATTTTAACTGATGTATACTTATCAATTATATTCAATATTAATTACACTAGGTCTCCAAGAAACACCTAATTATGATTTGGAGTCTAATTCTTTAGATGATGAAAATAAAAGTGACATATTCTTTGATACTCAAGAAAACTAGTCTGAAAATGACTATGAATTAATTGTAAAAGACATACAAAATATCATATATAACTCACTTTTTGAATATTGGGATCACCTATCACAAATTTGCCTTCTCGCAATATTATTAGACCTCTGGCTAAAAGAAATGACTTTTGCAAATGAAGAAACTCATAATAATACCATTAATGAATGTAGATTTCAACTTCATCAACTAATGAATATACAATTACCAATATCAAATAAACACGCTACTTCATCTAGCTCAAAAAATCTCTCTCCTAATAATATGTTTAAGGATCTTATATTCAGTAATACTCAAAGATCACAAGAATTTACAGATGAATTAGATTTTTACCTTGACTTTAGGCAAACACCATTAGCCTCTTCTGATGCAAATCCTCTCTTATGGTGGTAACAGCATCAAGTTCAATTTCCAATCCTCTCAAAACTAGCCAAAAAATATCTTAGTATTTTTGCTATTTCTGCCTCTAGCAAATGCATTTTTTTAGATGCTGGAAATCATATTACCTTTCGACATTTTAATCTAAAACTCAAATTAGTCTCTCGAATGTTATTCCTAAAAAGAAATGATAATTTTATTAATTTTTTTTTTTTTTTAGTATTAAGATAACCTCTTTGGTCTGAGCTTTTTATTAATACTTATAGCAGTTACATGTTTTATATAGATGTATCTATAATGAACTATTAGATGAGTGTACAACTGGCTATACATGTAACTTTTCTATATTACCTATTTAAGGAGTCCGCCCAAGGGTTTCTTACCAGTTGCTATACCTAACACCTCTGCTTAGGTGTTTTATTTAAACCCTTTGATCTAATCCTAGTATTAATTTCACTAGTTTACAGACTCAGATCTATTCGCATTCGACTATAGAACTATAATCCTTAGATTATTTTTATTCTTAAGGTAAACCTATCAAAGCGAGCCGTATTCTCTTTTACTACTAACCTGGTTTGATGCTATGGCCACTTGCAGTTAGAGTTACTTCTTAAACCACTATTACTCTTGTAAAGTTCATCCAAACCCTGATACCCATCTTTCTGACTTCTTCTCCATCATCCCATACTAGCCACAACTCAGAACTAACCAATTTATCAGACTTCTAATCCAGATGGCCCAGTATGGTATACTTATATATCCTTTTTCTCTGGCGATTCCAGTGGCCTGGTTGGTCATGTGCTCCTCTACACATCTTTGTCATCCAGTTTACCTAATCAGTTCCTATGAAGGTGTTTCACAGGCTTCCATCAGTCCAATGGACCATCGAAAGTTTGTGCTACCTCTTTACTCAGGATTTCCAAGTAAGTTTCTGTCTCTTCAGTTTCTTAGCCTTCTATGCCCGGTGGTCTTATCGTGGGTTTGCCCGAAGCCTTATACAACACTGGTTTTACATTCCTTTATATACATGTACTGTATAACATTACACTTCACATAGATGCCCTGAGCTTCCAATGTCAGGTGAGACCCAACTTGGTGTATCTAAGATTACAGATGCCCAAAACCCAACTGATCAACAAGAGACAGTTACCATAACACATATATAATTTCCAAAATTCATCATTCATGAGAATTGAACCTTAGACCTGCTACTTGAGGGTTGACAACCTATTAGAGTTCAGGGCACAGGGGCATAGGACATGCTCCTAAGGGCATGCTCCTAGGACATGCCTCAAGTCCAAAAGGCATGCTCTTGTTATGTGATGTTTAAAGTTATTTTAATTGGCTAATAAGTTCAGATAAACTAGAACCATAGATACTAAATTAACATATAAGATTTTTAAACTATATGTTAATTATATGATTTAAAAAGGGCATGCTCATGGGCATAAGGGGCATGCCTTAGCTCAGAGGCATGCCCATATGGGCATGCCTAATTTTTTTCTCATGCCCTGAACCCTACAACCTATCCACTTCACTAGATTGCCATACTCCTGATAATTTTATTAATATGTTTCCTAATTTTTATATATATAAGAAAAAATATAAATCAAAATATGACTAGCTTTTCAACTTTAAGTAAATGTATGCTTAATATTTTAAAAATTAAGAGTTTATATAATATACTCAGCATCAGCATAGCAAAAAAAAAAAATTTAAAATAAAATTTCACAAATCTCAGTAAACAATTTTTAAAATAATTAAATCCAATAAATTTTTTATATTAGTAAAGCTTTCGAATGATTTTTTTCTTTATTCAAATATTCTTTAGGCTTTAAAATTTTCTACAAAATTGTCACTATTCTGAAATGTTGTAGTTCTTGTCTTTAAAAAGCTTATTCAACTATTTTTAATAACTCTCTAATATAATAATAATATGTGTATAAATCTCTGTTTCTTAAAAAAAAAGTTCTAACTCTTCTTGTAGATCACAAAATACTAAGTAAACAAATAATCGGCAAAATATAGACAAGGAAGTACAAAGTAATTAAATCTTTAGTGACTAACAGCTGCCTCTGGCCTTGGGCTCGCAGTTAACAAA
>CAJVQA010005406.1:0-16183 GCA_910591915.1 Cetraspora pellucida | reverse complement strand
TAATGTTTCAAATAGTAAAATTTTGTATCTGAGCTCTGACAAGACTGTCAAAGAATAAAAAAAAAAAAAAAAAAAAATATTATACTTTGCTATATAGATTTTATAATATAAATTAGATAATATAAGCTCTAAATATACTAATTTAGCTATTTTTATTTCAGTTATGCTAATAATATAGTATTGTGATTTTTGACAAAATTCAAACTATATTTGAAATTTTAGTCTATTGTTAAGACTTTGTATATTGTGTGTTATAATGTTTAAATTATCTGTTGTTTGTATATTGTTGTTAGTATTTTTGTTAGTTTGGTATATTTAAGTTATGATTGTTAAACAAATATGTTCCATATAGGTTTTGAAAATAGAAGTAGTTTTAGTAAATAGTCAAGAATAATAGATATGCTGAAGTGTTTTTGAAATATTTCAAGAGTTAATATTATGTTTTGTTGTTTTTCTATTAAAATAGTAATATATATTTCATTTATAATATTTTTTAATTTTTCTTGGAGTTGTACTAATGATTATAATAGATTAGATTTTACAATATTGTCTTGGTGTATTGTTGTTTTTTGAGTTATACTAATCCAGCTACTTGAAATTTTTGAAAAGTAGTATTTTTGTTTTAGTAATTTTAGAGAGATAATTAGTATTGTAATATTGAATTAAGTTATTTAATTGTAATCTTCTGACAATCTTAGTTTGTTAGTTAGATTGGCAGTTATAATGTCTAAGCTAATTAGAAAGATACTTCTATATTTTTTCTTAAACTCTGTTAAAAACTTTTTTGCTTAATTGTTATTAGTTATAAAATATATATATATATAAATAGTTTTAATATCTTTGGATTGTTTTAGAAGAAGTAGTTTTTGTTTAAAATAGTCATTAGATATGGTTCTAAATCTGTAGTGTTTATGAAGTAGGTCTGCTACTTGTTATATAGTCATTTTGTTGTTTTCTGTATTAAAGAAAAACAAACAGTGATCATATATAACTGTTTAGTTAGTAATAAGTTATAGGTAATAATTTTTTTTCTAAAAATAATATGAAATAATTAAAAGATATTTTTGTAAAGTTGTAATAATCTGCTAACTTATTTCTAAGGTAGTTGAGACTTGCTAGTTGTTTTGAGTTAATGATTAGAAAGTATTGTTTTAGTTTATCTTTAAGCTAAATATATTTTGTAGTAGTTCAGTTAAAGTTACAGAATGTCAGACAGAGTCTTGAAGTTAAATAGAATATAAATAGTAGTTGCTACTGCTCTTATTAGTAATCTTTTCTTAATTAGTAAGTTAAATAATAAGATTCTTATTATTTTTGCATCTATGTTTTGGAGTACATCTGGTAGGTTTTGCTTTTTTTTTATATGCTTAATATACTGCATTTTGTATATATTAATTGTCTTGTATAGATGTTATTTTAATAAAGTTTCTGCAGTATTTTATAACTTGTGTGGCTTGGCCAAGTTTTAAATTTCTGAAGTTTAGATTAATAAGATATTTAATAATTAATTTTTGTTAAAGTTTAAACTAGATTTTATCTCTAGTTTTTTGTTTGTTAAAATAATTTTGTGTTGTGCTTTGTATTTGTTAATTGCATTTTGAAAAAGATCATTGAATTCTATTTAATAAGCAGATTTAATTTGTTTGTTGTTAGTAAAAAATAAAAAAAATGCCAGGTTATGATATTTAAATTTTAAGATAATTGCTGCAGGAATTTGATGATTTGTAAATTATATATTTAGTTTATATAAAATAAAATCTTTAATTTTTTTACTATTATTTAGTACTATAATAGTTTTATTAATTGGTTATAAGTTGTAATTAAATTGGTCTTTAATATTGTTGTCTAATTTTTGTATTATATGCTTTGATCAGCTTTGTATAACTTTGTAAGCCTTTTGTTATTTTATCTATATTTGTATATTGTTTTAGTGCTTGACTATAAGTAAGTTATTGTTGGTTATATATTATTTGATTTGTTGTTATGTTTGTATTATCTATTGATTCAAATTGATTATTGTTATAACTTGTATTTAGTTTGTTGTTTGTACTTTTTAAGCTCTTATTTTGAGTTTTTTGTTGCATGTCTATGTCAGTTGTTTGTATTGTGTCATGTTGTAATTTTCTTTCTAGAATATTTGTTGTATTGTGATTGCCTATTACTATTGTATTTGTGTTGTTATTACTATTTATAGTAATTGTTATTGCATTGGAGTTTATATATAATATTATATTGTTTAGCAGAAATATGTCAGATTGTCTACTTTTTCATATGTTTTGATATTGTATAGAAACTTTAAAAAGATTGTAATAATATTACTTTTGTTGAATATTTGTTGTTTGTTCAGGATCTGTTTTACTATTTTGTTTATTCATAGTATATATGTTTGAGTTAAAGTTAGAAACATATATTAGAATATAATTATCTATTTGTTGTTTATTTGATTGCTGTAACAAAACCAGGTTCTTAAAGAACTGTTTTGTTGTTTTCTTTGTTTTTCTGTAGTAAGTATTGGTTTTTGTTATATTAGATGTTTCTGTATTTATTGGCTGTTTGTTTTTGTTAACTACTTTAAATTCTTCTTCTAGAATAGTTATTTTTTTTACTTTTTTCTAATTTTTGTAATTTTTGATAATCAGTAAAAAGAGTTTTTAAGAAGTTTCTTTGCATAGTAGCTAATTTAAAAATTATACTACTTTGAAAAAATTATAAATAAACTATTAATAATAATCTACTAATTCTAAGAATAATTATAGTTAAATTATATTGCTAGATAGTTGGATTTTATAAATTAGTTTTATTTTTTGAGAATTGGATATCATTTTAATAAAGATAACTATATATTCTAAAAATAGTAAACTTTGTATCTAAAAGTTACAGTTTTCTAAATTTAAATATAAACTGGCTTTTCTGATTCTAATAAAAGTTTGATATTAATGTTCTAAACATTTATTAAAAGTTTTCAAATATACTATAATATTATTAAAATAAATAACTACAAATTTTTATACAATATTTTGGTATATTTTATTTATTAACTGTTAAAAGATTGCAAATATATTGCAAAGTTCAAAGAATATTACATTAAACTTATAAATTCTATATTGAATTACAAAAGCTGTCTTTTTTTAGTTTGCAAAGTATATAACAATTTGCCAATATCTACTTACAAGATCAAGTATAAAAAACTATTTAGATTCTTTTAAAGTATTGTTATTTTTATTTTTTTTAGTATTAAGATAATTTTTTAATTATTTAACTTTATTAACACTTTCTGAATAATTAAGTTTATATTAAAACTACTACAAAAAAAGTATACAATTAATTATATATATAACTTTTTTATATTATTTATTTAAGAAGTTTATTTAAAAGTTCTTTACCAATTGCTATATCTAATATTTTTGTTTAGTGTTCTATTTTAAACTCTTTGAACCTGCTCTATATTAAATTTATTAAGTTACTTTAGATCTTTATCTTAATCTTAGAACTAACTTATTTTTAAGTTAAATTTTTTAAAGTTTTTTGTATATTTATTTTATAGCTAATCTGATTTTGCTATAGCTAAACTAATCCTTGCAGTTATTAAATCATTATGTTTTTGCAAAGTTTATCTAGACTTTAGTATTACTTCACAGCATATTCCTAATACTTTAGTATACTTTTGCTTTGTTTTTAAATTTTTAATTCAAATAGCTTTGTAAAACTGTAACCTATCTCTTAATATATTAGATTGATTTAATATCTTTTTTTTTTAATTTAATTTTGACAGTTTGGTTAATAATATCTCTTATTTAAGATTTTTGTCTATTTAGTTTTTTTGTATTGGTATCTGTTTTTTAGATTTAGTCTTTACAGTAATATTGTCAAAGGTACATATTATTTTTTTGCTTAGATCTTTTCAAATAGGTTTTTTTTTTGGTTTTTACAAATTTATATAATTACAAAAACTCATCTTAAGTTTGTACTATATAATACTAGGTTGTATTTCTTTGTATAACTAATTATATAGATGTTTTATAATCTATCAATTATACTAATATAGTCATAATTACAGATATTTTAATCTAATTATTTGAAATAGTTATTATAATATAGATAAAAATCTAAATTTTTTTATTAGTAAGTTTTGAACTCACAACTTTTTTTTTATATTAAACTAGCCTCTTTAAAGCTAGGCTTTTTATTTAATAATTAGGATATAGAGACTTATGACCAAGACTGCAAAAGAGCCACCTTTATATTAGAGAATACAACTAGCCATATATACATTTTTGGTATTTAATTTAAGTAGTCCATTAATAGTTTTATATAGCTGTTATACCTGCAATTTAACTAGAAAAATTGTCTATTTAGACTATCTGTACTATAATCTTTACTGTATTACTAAATTATTTCCAATATACATGTTAGTCAAGAAGGTCTAGATGCTTATTCATACTTTTAGAACCTTATATTTTATTTTATACAATGTATTTTTAAAAGCATTGTTACTAGAGCTTTTTGTAGTTTTATATAATATGCTATAGTTACCTAACACTTGCAGTTAGAGCTAACCTTAAACTATTATATTCCACTATTTTTACTTTTGTAAAGTTTACTTAAACTCCAGTATCTATCTTTCTGATATCTTTTCTATTATCCTTTACTAATCACAACTTAGAATCAGCAGACTTTTCAGACTTTCAATTCAGATAATTTAGTATAATATATCTTAGTATCCTTTTTCTTTAGTAATTCTGATAGTCTAGTTAGTTATATGCTCCTCTATACATCTTTGTTATTCAGTTTATCTGCTTGTTTTTATAAAGGTGTTTTATAGACTTCTATTAGTCTAATAGTATTGTTAAAAGTTTGTATTATCTCTTTATTTAAAAATTTTCAAATAAGATTCTGTCTTCTTAGTTTATTAACTTTTTGCATCTGGTGGTTTTATTATAAGTTTGCACTAAAGTTTTATATAATACTGGTTATTAATATTCCTCTATATATATGTAATATTACATTTTACATAGATGTTTTGAGCTCTTAATAATAAATAGAACCTAACTTGATATATTTAAATTACAGCTGCATAAGACCAATTGATCGATAAAAAACAGTTTTATAATACAAGTTAATTTTCAAATTTCATTATAGGTAAGATTTGAACCTTAAACCTGCCACTTGAAAAATGACAACCTGACTACTACACTAGTATTACTATTCTCTTGAGCTTACAACTTGTTACTTAAAGAGTTAACAACTTATCTATTTTGCTAAGTTATTATATTCTATAAAATATTGTTATAAAACAAATTATTATTAATATTTTATTATTATTTTATAAATATATTATTATTATTATTATTATTATTTAGTATTAATTATTTATATTTTATTATTTTTTTTAAGATAATTTTTTAGATTTTTTAACTTTAATTAATGCTTTTAGTAATGTGACTCTATATAGAACTATTACAAAAAAAGTGTATAATTGGTTATATATATAACTTTTTTATATTATTTATTTAAAAAGTTTACACAAAAGTTCAGATGTTTTATTTTAAATTTTCTGAATCTGCAAACTGTATTAACTTTACTGGATTATATCCAAATTATTGTTTTAATCTTAGAACTAATTTATTTTTGAAATAAACTTCTTAGAACCTTTTGATATTTATTTTATAACTAATTTGATATTATTATAATTAAACCAACACTTATAGTCAAAGCTAGCTATTAAACTATTAGGTTCTTACAAAGGTTACCTAAACTACAATACTATTTTATAACATATCTGAAATATTTTAATATACTTTAGCTTTTTCTCTAGATTTCTAATCCAAATAACTTGATAGAACTGTAACCTGTTTCTTAGTATATCAGATTGGCTTGATATCCTTTTTTTTAGATTCAATTTTAATGACCTGGTTGGTAATACTTCTTACTTAAGGTTCTTGTCTATTCAGCTCCTTTACATTGATATTTGTTTTTAAGTTTGACCTTTATAATAGTATAGAACTCTAGAATAGACTACTTAAATAGGTAACTAAAAGTTATACATATGACCAGCTGTATCCTTATTTCTATAAAAATAGTTATAAACTAATCTCATATATGTTAATAAAATAACCACTATAAAGTATAGTCTTTAAAAAAAAATATATATTAGATTTGTTTTTATTACATATTTACAATCCAAATAACTTGAATAAAACTCAAAAAAAACAATTATATATATAATTTAAATAATTCAAATACTCTTCTAAGTTTAATTAGTTAATTTAAATGTAGTCTCTGACTTATAGATAAATGCACATTCTTTATTCTGTAAATACATGCTAATTGTCTAACCCACTTCATAAATGCATTCACATGGTTACTAACCAATCGAATTCATTATTTATAGGCTACTAAAACTATAATTATCACGTGATAATAGTTTCATTGTGATTTTATTAATGTTTCTAATTGCGACCCTCTCTTCAGAGCTGGTTCTTACAACGTGCATTTAGAAAGGTCTGACTATATTTAAAAGAAAATCTTAACATTTGCATTTTGTAAGCAAAAACTTGAATAAAAAACTTGTTTAATGCTAAAAGTAGACGTATTCTTATGCGGTACACAAAATTAAAATTTACTATTACGTAAAATCATTAACAAGGGCATGTGACTTTTTTTATTTTTATTAACAAAATTTCATCCCGTTTAATACGTATTAGGGTAAGGTAGTTTTAGAGCTTGGTAAAAGGCATAGTTTATACTAAAACTTTGTGAGGAATCTTTTTTGTTAGAACCCAAAAGTAGCTTTATTAATATAATTTTGAGAAATAACAATATCCGTTTATATACACATAGTGTACAAATAGAAATTTTATAATATAAATACTTTATATAATAAAAAACCAAATAAAATATTACATCACAAAAACCATGTAAAAAGTTATTCAAATCTATTAAGTGTTATTATCTTCAACGAAAGTCCAAACTCCACAATCTTCACAATCTTCCTCTACAGAATATTCTGGAAATTCCCAATCCCATTTATACAAAATAGAATCAATGACAACTCTAATACGATGATTTTGTATATTCAGATGCCATTTAAATTTGTCAATCACATCAAACACGCTTGACTTTCCAAGATGACACTTAGTTTCCATCTAAGAACCAGTGAAAAAAGAATCTTTAAACAAACAGAAAACAAGTAGAAATAAATGTAATAAATTTAAAAGGGACCTACAGCATATCCACCGGCGTAGCAAGAGCTAGTTACACCCTACGAACGCATGGTACAAATATTTTTGAAATTTCAATATAAGTCTAAATAGCTATAAACCATTTTAATGTATACTTGCGTTGCAGACGCCCATGAAAATAGGATCAGCCGAATGTCCTATATGCCAAATATTCATTTTGTCATATGGAATAGCAGGAGGTCCTGGTAAATGCAGTCTTCGGGCTGGTAATCTTTCTCCAGGTGCTTCAAATGCGACTACAGGTATGCCATAGGTAAGTCCAACCAAACCAGAAAGTGCTCCACCAAGAGAATGTCCAGTTAACCAAATTTTTGCCTTTGGATGTTCATCAGCAATAAACTTAAAAAGGTTCTAATACATAAAGTTACAAAGAAAATAAGTCTAAAAGCAAATCAAAAAAATAAATATAGTATTACTCACCCGAGTAACTGTATAGTATTTATCACGCATATCCACGCTGTCTTGTAAGCAATCCAGGTTGCATTTAAAGTTTCCAAGATGACAATCACACACGGTGCTCCAAGTGGGGTCAACCCTAGCGCAACAGCATGAGAATAATAAATTATCCTAGAAAAAGACATTAAAAAATTCCAATAAAATATAACGCATGATATATATAAAACGTCAATTTAACAATTACATTGACTTTATCATTGGGTACGGTTGGTCCAGCACCAAAACCCATACTAGTGCCTTTTATTGAAATGATCAATAAATCATTATTAGTATCTCCAAAAACATGTCCTCGGACACCTTCCTTATCCCAACCAAAGGAGATGTTCTATTATCAAACATGATATAAGGTACGAATATTAGATATAAAAATGTTTGTGATTAGATTTTTTATCAGTCCTTAGGAAAACAAAACCCACCCAATCATAACTTTCACCCAAATCGTACCAGTCTCCATCTTTTTCCTCAGTGTAAGCATTATAGGTCATTTTTGCCAAACTCCTCACTGTATCCCAATCTGATACCTGGGGCAACAACGTAGGCGTGTCTTCCCAATCCATAATCAATGAGATTTGTTCGTTCTTGGATTTTTCTTGGAATTCTTCTACAGAATGTTTATTCGAAGGTTTGACATTTGTGCCGTTGATTGCCTTGACAGTATGGGTAAATGTCATGTCAGAAGCAAGCTCACGCGCACGTAAGGAATCTTCATTGATGTCTTTACGGCGTATAAGATTAGGAAATCGAGACGACCCGTGATGATAAATATGTTTAAGCGTAACGGTTGTTGCTCCTTGAGAATTAGTTGAAGTTCTCGAGGAGTGTCTACGGGGCGATTGATTATCGGTTGATCCTTTCGCATTTAATGGAAAAACCGCCGATAACAACAAGGCAGAAAAAGTGATTAAACCGACTAGAAAGTGGGTGGCCTTCATGTGGAGTCGTCGAGTACCGTAAACTACACAGTAATATAATATTAATTCATGCTCGATAAATTTTACTGTAGTTAATTAAAAAAATAAATAATGAAGTTCCTTTCACACATTTCAGCATTTCTCGACGTTTGTAGAACGTGATAGAAGTTTCCTCTCTAATTGGCTATTAGCATCGCCGCAGCGTGATACAATTTTACATAACAGTAAAAAGAAATGAAAAACAAATAACTCAAATAACTCAAGATTTTATTATAAAACCATGCTTCGACTTATATGCAAAAGTTTTCAGCGTCAAATTTTACATATATTTGGATTTTTTAATCTAACATAAAGCCAACCCTAACCCAACCTTAAATTTATTTTACTTGTAATAATATTGAATAATACGAAACATTACAAAATAATTGAGTTTAAGAGTAGAGTACAATGTAGATAATTTTTATATATAATTAGTTGCAAAAAAATTTTATATAGTAACTGTAAAATATATTACTAATTTTTTTTTTAGTGTTAAGGTGAAAAATATATTACCAATAAAACTTTAAAAAATTTTATCTTTTAAATTATATTTTAAACAAATTTGTCTAGAATAATAATTTATTAATGAGAGGGGTGTGGTGACCTAGTAAAGTCAATTCTTAAGTGGCAGGTCTAGAGTTCAAATCCTATAGATGATGAATTTTGGAAATTATATTTATGTTATAGTAACCGATTCTGTCAATTGGTTGAATTAATATATCTATAACCTTCAGTTACACCATCTTAAATAGGAGCTTAGGGCATTTATGCAAAATGTAACATTACAGAAATGTTACAACTAGTGTTGTATAAGATTTAGTACAAACCTCACTAGACACAAAAAGCAAAAAAACTAAGGAGTTAGAAGCCTACTTAGAAATTCTAAGTAAGAAGATAGTACAAACTTTTGACAGTATTATTGGATTAATAGAAGTTCATAAAACACCTTTAGTAAAAATAGATGAATAAATTAAATAACAAGATGTATAAAGAAGCATATAATCAACCAGGTTGTTAGAATCATTAGAGAAAAAGAATACTAAGATATATTATATTAGGATATCTGAATTGAAAATTTAGAGTCTTGTTGGTTTTTAGTTATGGTTAATAAAAGATAATAAAGAAGATATTAGAAAGATGAGTACTAGAATTTGAGTAAACCTTACAAAGATATAGTGGTTTAATGGTTAATTCTAATTGCAAGTACTAGTTTAGATTAAAGCAATACTAGATTAGCTATAAGTATAGAATACAGAAAGCTTAAATAAGTTTAGTATAAAGTTAAATATAACTTAGTGATTATGATATATTTTTATTAGTTTACCAAAGTTGTTAGTAGAGTAAAATAGATAAGAAATTAGAATTTTAAATAAAGGATCTATAATTGAGTTTTAGATATAGCAACTAATATAAAATCTTTAAATGAACTACTTAAATTAAACAATAACTAAAGTTATATAAGTAATTAGTTGTATATTTTTTCTATAATTGTCTTTGTATCTGTTATATCAACAAATGCTAGTCAATATATACTAGCAATAAAATCCTGTATTATATATATTCACCTTAACATTAAAAAAAAAAAAATTTTATTAATGATATAGAATATATATATTTTTTTTAATATTAATAATGAGGTTATGCCTCTATTTTTATTGAAAATTTAATTGAGATTTTATATGAAGTACAATTCTGCTTTTAAAATATTATAGAAAAAATAGAAATTCAGACTAATTTATCTATGATCTAAACCAACCGAAGTGGCCAAGACTCACCTAGATTTGAGTGTTAGTAATTATGTATAGAGAATTAGTTTGATATTTAATCTATTGGATATACTAGGAGTTTATTTTTGAACTAATAGAATTGAGTAGAAGAGAATGTGATGAAAGTGAAGCAGTATTTGAAGATATGTTATATTCAGGAGTTTGAGCTGTAGATCTTGAGATACAATATAGGATCCAGATTTTGTAATAAATTTGTTGGTTAAGACAAAGTAAAAACTTGTTAACAAGTGTTGTAACTACTTTTTTGGATAACAGATTTGCAATAATGTTAATAAGTTCATTTGATATTAGACTCATTAGAGTTGAAAAGATTGAAAGTAAATCTGATATGCTGTGAATAGTCATACTATTTAACAGCTTAATTTGGTTATATAAATTGGTTATAGTATTTGAAGTGGTGTCAAGTGTTTTAGTATTTAAAGTATATTGTAATGAAATATTTATAAGGCTGTATAGCAATTGATTAGATGAACAGATTGTCCAGTAGAGATGAGAACTGATTTAATAACATTAGTAACAAGTAGGTGAATGTGAGTGATATTATTTGTATAAAATGTGTGGAATAGGAAAATTATCTAATAGAATTTTAATTCTAAAGGATTTAAGAGTAGAGGACTGAAAGCTGTGTGAGAAGTTTGAAATTTTTTAATTATTATTAATGTATAGCCAGGTAGCTTGCCAATTAACTTGGTTAAGGATTTTGTACTATTTTTGAAAGTGGTTTTGTGTAATCTATAATGCATAAATATGTACATGACATATTGTACAGATACTGTAACAGATAGGTAATTCTAAGGGAAAGTTTTCAAAATTTAAAGTATATGCAGAGTTGTAAATATTGTAGGGCATAAAGATAAGATATGACAAATTGTAATGACTGCATGTGAGTTGGTCTGCAAAGTTATTGTACTGATTATCCTGATAAGCACTAACTTTGTGAAAAATAATATGAATGTTGTATGATTTAATAAAGTTAATAAGTGTATTTTATAATGAAAAGTATGGTGTATATGTATAAAGTAAAGTATGAGTTGAGTTTAAAAGATTGTAATATTTAAAGATTACAAACTAAAATCAGTATATATGTGTATAGTACAATTTCTAGGACTCAGCTTTAAATGAGTAAGGCCAGTATCTTATTTGGACTTAAAAGGTATGCAGTATATTGTTGTTTAAAATTTGGGCCTATTCAATGCCCATAGAGCATTGTGAGATATCCAGATTAATGACAGAGCTATCTGCATAAAAGTGGAGTTCTGATAGTTGTGTATTGTAGTTGGTAATTTGTTAAAAGTTGTTTGTTAAAGTACTGAGTTCAAATATCATTGGAATTAAGTATGTTGTAATATTGATATTAGAAAAGTTAGAAATTTGAATAGAATGTCGAATTGCAATAAAGTATATAAGATCAAGATGGTTGGCATTGAAGTTAAGGGTTTTGTTGTATGTATTAACTCGACCAAAAAATCTAGAAGAAAAATTGATAGAAATATTGATTATACATCTGTTAGCAATTGTGTAAGAATTAAGAAAGTAACTTGGACATATTTGTGATTGAATAGGTGAAAGTGGATATAGACAAGTAAATTGTTGTTCAATATAGCATTGCCAGTAAGTAATAAGGATGGTTCCTGAAGAAGAGGGCTGTCTTCTAGCTTTGTCAATAATGATTTGATTATTAAGTACTGTAATAAGCCATGGTTTTTTCCTTAGAGAAAAGTGTCTAGTTGAATAACTATAGTAGTTTGTATTAGGTAAGTGTAAATGTTAATAGAGAGTGTGGTTGTATGAATGACTTGTAGTTTGGTCTTCTAGATAATTAAACCAAAGTAGTTGTTTGCCTTTAGAAATTTTGTTTATATATGTAAATATGTGTTTCTAGTCTAAAAAACATGAGTTGTCAAATGTAGTTAGTTGATCTAAGTAAAGGATACAATGGTATCTAAATTGTTTTTTGAAGGTTAAGTATTTTGGATGTGATGAAAGTAATGATTCAAGTGAAATAGATTCTTCTTAAACAGTATATAGAATATTATATTATGGATTAGATGAAAATGTAATATCAAGATGGTTAAAGAGTTGGATAATTTTAAAATTAATAGTATATTTGTTAGGCCCATCAATAATAGGATTATCATATATCAGAATACTAGTAAATGACTACAGGTTGTTCTGAAGTTGCTAAAGCCTAATGTGAGTACTTATTCCTAATAGATCAGAAGAATTAAGTCTTTTGATAAAGTTTGTAATATGATGTTGTAGTTAAATGTTCCATATATTACAGATATTATATAACTGGAGATGAAGTAATATGCTAGTGGAAATTGTGTGACTAAGTTTGGCTTTACTTTTAACAAATTCTATGTGACTTGTAAGCATTTTGTTACATGTGTATTGATTAAGAACAATGTTATATAGTTGATATTCGATTATAGAAATAATGACAATGTTGATAATATAACATGCATGTGTATCAGTAATTTGTTTGGTACTTGTGATTTTAACAAGATGTGATAATTCTGTAGTAATAAGTTTGGTTTGTTTGGCTTGTTTGTTATTAAGTGTAAACTAACATCCAAAAAATTTAAATGGTTTGTTTGATAAATGAAGATTGAGAGGATGGTTGTTGTATATAATAAGAATATAGTTAGTTTGTTTGTTATTGGTTGTAAGTACATATTTGAATGGGTTGATTTGTATATTAGTCATATTAAAGAATGATTTACTGTAGAAAGGATTTGTGATAGTTCTTGTTGTAAGGATGTAATTTAAAAAGTATCATTTATGTAAGCAAGAACTAAGCAGTATGAGCTAAGCTTATTATATGTTTGATGTTTAGATTAGTTAGTTAAGAGACTTGTGTAGTGTAGCCATTGAAGTTGTTATAAATGTATAAGATAAGTAGGTTGTAATAGATTCTCTATAAGAAAGAAGTGATAGTTTTACTCTGATCAATGCTATTGTGTACAGAGTATAATAGATTAAGTTCAAAATTTGTAATGACTTGATTTTGTTAATTATAAAGGATGTTAGTAATAGCATTTATTATAAAGTTAGGAAGAGCAAGACATTGTAAAGATTTTTGAAAAGTAAGATTAACTGAATTATATGCTTTACTTATATCTTGAGATAAGAGCTAAATTGGTTTGTTGTTACATGATGCATCTTTAATAAGGTTATTAAGTATATGAATTGATATAGATATACTGTTATTAGGTAAAGCTACATAATTGTAAGGTGAAAGTATTAGATATTGAGAAAACACAGTACTGATTCTAGTAGTAATAATTTTTGTATAGACTTTTCGAATATGTTTGATAAGACTAATAGGGCAAGTAAGACTTAGATCATCATTAAATGTATTGTATTTTAAAATCAGATAAATTTTGCTGTATTTCCATTGTTTGGGAATTTGATTTGAGTTAAAGCAATGATTGAATAGAGTGTGATAGCTTTAATGCAAGTAGTACCTGCATGTTTAAGTATTTTATAGCTGATACTCATAGTTTCACAAGCTTTTTTATTCAGAAGTTGTGACAAGGTTTAAAGAACTTCATCTTCTGTAATAGGAGAGTTAAGAGAGTTGTACTATTGGGTGTTGATATGTAATTGTGATTGATAATGTGTATGCCAGAAGCTGTCAAACAGTGCTTGGTCAATTGTCAATATGCAGTCCAGTCATGGAAATGAGATTGTATATGCTGTTTTATAAGTTTTGGGTCTGTAATAAGTTGGTCAGGAAGTTTGATGTTGAAAAAATAAATAGGAGCTTAGTATCGATTAAGAATACTGTTAATAGCTTGTTTAGAGTATGTTGAAAGTGTTTTACATCTTTTTTTAGTTGCTTGTTGGATTTGTTGGTGAAGTAATAGTAAGTTTTCTGTATGACAAGCATAATAAAGTTGTTTCCAGATATCTTGTGCATGTTGGATCCATACATGAGTTTGAGAATTGTCATCTGGATCAAAAGTTTGAAGGTCACAGTAGAATCTATTATTAATAGTCTTGATCCTAGAGTTTATCATATTCATGTTAAGATTGTTGTAAGTATTTTTAATGATTTTTATTAGATGCCTAACTTTTTAAGTGATATGTAGATTAAGATAGAGTTAGAAGAATATTGATGATTGTAGCTGCATTTACAAGTTTTTTTGTTAGAGATAGAATGTATTGCAGTGTTAATTATTGAATATTCAATTTTGTGCTAAGTAGTTTCAATGCTTTTATTAGCATTGCTATTGAATAATATATTGTAGAAACTAAGATTGTAAGAGAGAAGGTCAAAAAATTCTGTTCATTTTTCAGTTGACATAGCTTTGTAATTAAAGATTTTGCAACTAATATCAGTATAATGATATAGAGGTTTGCTATATGCATTAGTAAAAGTCCAGGTAGATATAAGAATAAGGTGGTTACTAAGTGTTGAGGTATTGCTATCATCAAGTTTGTATGAAAAAAAGAATTGAATATTGAATGAATTAGTCCAGATATAATCAATGTGGCTGCGGCTAGTATTATTTGACTATGTAAAATGTTTGTTATCAATATGTGTACCAAGATTAAACATATTAGAGTAGTATAAATAATTAATAAGTTTAAATTTAAATGAAGAGCTACAGATATTATCATGTGTATCAAAGTCTTCAAGTATTATTAGATGAAGGTTGTGTTGAAGAGCTTGTTGGATCCATATAATAACAGTATTTTGTATATTGTTACATTTTTGCATATCAGTAGAAGAAAGATAGATAGCTATAATTCTGAGTTTAATTTTACTTTTGAAAAATAAATCTAAAGCAATTGCTTCACCAGGATGTGTTTGGCAGTTATGTATATATGGTTGTAAGTATTTTTAAATCATAATAGCAGCACCTTCTGCTGAACTTTCTAAATTGGCTCAGAAGTAGATGAATAAGTTGTTATTGTGAAATTGAAGATTAGTACTGTTAGCAATTTTGATTTTAGTAATACAAAAGATATAGATATTATTGTAAAGACAATAATTTTGCCAAGCTTTTCTTTTAGTTACTGTATTATAATTTCTAATATTGCATATACAAATATTTAAATAAAGGTTACATAAAGTTTGTGTAGATGTGAATACTTATAGTGTAGTATG
This sequence comes from Cetraspora pellucida, assembly GCA_910591915.1. NCBI lineage: Eukaryota > Fungi > Glomeromycota > Glomeromycetes > Diversisporales > Gigasporaceae > Cetraspora > Cetraspora pellucida. Next base: position 630 of record CAJVQA010005406.1, on the reverse strand, counting down.
ACTATTAAGAAATAAATCAGGTAGAATAAAAGTAGAATTAGAGAAATTTGATCTGAGAGGAAGGTTACAAAAAATAGGAAGAAGATAAGGATGGATAACAGTATAATTAGGTAAGAGAAAGTTATTTGGAAAATATATATAAGTTTCATTATATATATTGCTAATAAAGAAAGTAATGCTAGAAACAGTGTTATTATAGTTATATTTGTTAATATGTTGTAAAAAAGATTGAATAGTTTGATCATAAGAAAGAAGTGATAAGTTGTAATAAAGAAGGAATTTGTTAAAACATGTATGAAGATCATAGAGGCTTAAAGATGTTAAGAATGATCTTTATATAAAATATTTTTTATTTATAAAATATATATATAGTATATATATTTATATTAAAATTTTTATTTTTAAAAAATGATTTTTATTTAAGTTATTATAAATACAAGAATCTTTAAAAGATTTCTTATATAGAAGGTTATAGCTAATTACATATATATTTTGGTACTTAATTTTTTTTTTTTTTTATTTGTATAATATCAAGTAGGAAAAATAAGAATACATTTATATATCAATTGGATATAGATGTATAACTAAAATATTATTCCTAAACTACACTATTGTTGTTATATACTACAT
>CAJVQA010005405.1:0-16185 GCA_910591915.1 Cetraspora pellucida | reverse complement strand
CAATAGTCAATCACTGTACCGGGTGACCTTGTTACTTGGTTGTATTGTACCAAGAAGGCTGCAACCCTGTAACAATAGTAAACTTTTACTAAACATCACTAATAATCATTGTTAATAGGTTAAATGGTACCAACTAACAGAACATGAAGCTTAAAAAAAATATCATAAAGTGAAAAGGTTTAGTAAATCTTTGTGGTTATTAGGTTTAAATGAGCTAGATGATTTTCTTAAAAATAATATAAATAATTTGGTTCTATTATAAGTTGAAGGTTTTCAAAATTTACTAACAGGTCTCAATGAATTTTTTGAAGAAGAATCAGTAACATTCCTTACTAATAATAATCGCATAAAAATGTTTTCTTCTGCTTCTTTAAAAAGTACTGATATAATTTGAGTTACATCAAATTTTTATGAAAGTCTGATGTTTTCTAACATTATTATTAATAGAAATAATAGTGAAAAAGAAATAAATTGGTATAGCTTAGTAAGTATTGATATATTTATAAGTTATTATATTAATACAAATTTAACAATAAAAGCAATAAATGTGAGTTAATAACATTAATAATCATAATAACTCTTGAAGTTAAAAAATATTGTCATTTTTATCTAACTTTGAGAGTAATATAATTAACATGATTATTATCTATCAAGGTACTGCTAATACTTAAGTTTAATCAAGCAAATAAAGAGCTACTTGAATTCACTTTAATATGCTAGTATAATGAAGATAGTAAAATATGTGTATATTCCAAATTAAAGCTGCTAAAACATTATAGTTGTATACCTTTAGAGAGTATAGATAAAACTGTGCATATAGTCCTAAGATTTAACAGAAGAAACAAATATTTAGCAAACATTTTTATGTTCTAATTTAAAGTATATATTTAAGTATTAAAATAATTGTTTATTAATTTAAAGTATATATTATACAATATATAAAATATATATTGAGTTATAACAAAAATATTGATGAATAGTGATTAAATAAATTTGTTGATTATTAATATTGAAATATAATCGATAAACATCTAATAATCAATATTTATTGTATTGGTTAATTATCGAGTAATAATGCATTTATCAATATCTATCGATATTTTTCTAATAATATACATATATCAATATAATAATATATATTAATATAATGATATATATTGATATATATCTAGTAATAAAATTTCCTGATGTACTCTTTGACAGCTTAGTTTCTTTTCTTGGCTTTTTATTTCTTTTGGAATAAGTTTTAGCCAGTTTTTTTTTTTTTCTTGATCCTATTCATTGCTGTATTTCTACTGAATTCACAGTCAAAATCTACCTTAACCTAGCTATTTTTATTTTTAAAAACCTCTTTAATTGTTTTAATATAATGATTGCCATATAGGATCTATTGTATATATTTTAATCTTTCATCTTTATTTGCATCTAATATTGCATATATTGGCATATTTGCTTTGAATAATCTGCTTTTGTCATATATATGATTTGTTAGAGACTATTGATTATGTTCTATTGTGTCTACAAGTATTGGTATTTTATTATTTTCTTTAGTTATTGTTTCTATACTTTTTTGATCTTAATCTTCTATTTTTTTCCTTTTAGTTTGCTATGAAAAATCTGATGCACTCTTTTGGCTCTTTTTAGCTCTCTTCTCTTTTGTGTTATTTTTGTTTACATCTGCTATTATTGTTAACTTTTTTATCTTTTCATTTAGTTATTTTACTAATTTTTAATATGATGATATTAATATGCTGAGATTTTGCATTTGGCTAATAACTATATTTAGATTCATGTTGGCTTCTTCGTTACTATTAATTTCATATTGTTTTTAATATTTTCTCCTCTTTTTATTTCTTTCATTTTTGCTTCCTCTTTTAGTATTTCTTTTCTCTTCATATTCAACAAGTAATTAAATGATTTTAGGTTTTGATCTATTGCTAAAAGCTTATCTGCTCATTCTTCTATCATACTTCTTGTTACTGAAAAGGTTTTTGCTCTTTTAAGTGCTTCAAGTACTTGCCTATAAAGAAATATGTTATCTATTATAATGTTTTTTAGGCTATAAATTGCAAAATCTTTTGCTATATACTTTAAATTGCTTGGATTATCTATTTGCTTTGATAAAATTTTATCTAATATTCTGCTGTCTATATATTTTCTATTTTTATTGTCAAAACCTTTTATATGTTGAATTAATTTTGGATCATTTGAAAGGCCTAGTCTGCATTATACTTTCATTTCTATATTAATTAGTTGTTTATTTATCTGCTTAGCAGTACATATAAAGATTTTTATCTACTATTTCCTAATTAGGATAATATTGTTATATGTGTAATATATTATGTTTGCTGTTGTTTTGTGTTGTCAGCTAACTATATATTCTGACTGTTTGTTTTTAGGGTCTAGAGTAATTTTCTGCTTTTTCAGAAACAGTAAAGAATTTTTACAAAACTTTAAAGCTAAGTTAAAATTAATTAAAAACTTTGTTAAAGAGAGCCATATCTATATTAGCATATTAATAAAGAGCTTGTATTTATTTGTGCTAAAACTTTTTTTTAAGAGCTTTGTGTAGATTTATTTAATCTGTTCTGTTCTATTTTTATATATTAATTTTGTTTATTAAAATTTGTTAAAAAATTGTTTTTTTACTGTTACTTACTGCTGCTCTGGTTTATTTCTTGTTTTTAACTTAGTTAACTGTATTTCTATAATCCTTTATCTTTTTCTTAGTGCTCTAAATACTGTTTGCTTATGTGTTTCAATGTTATTTTATGTTTTTGCTTTCTGTGAATTTTGGTCAAAAGATTTACAAAAGAGAGTGCTGAAATAAGATTTTGTAATAATATTTATAGTAGTTATTGTTTTTATTGTATTTTTAATTACATATTATATAGAAAAAATAGATATCAAATAAATATAAATAGGTAGAGAAGTAGCTGGATCTTTGATAGCCCTACTGTAAAGGCTAGCTTGAAAAAATAGATACCCAGGTCTAGTACCTGGTTCTAGTAGCCAGATGGGCAAGAACCTCCGAGTTGGGAGTCTCAGAGGTACCACCAACCAGGCCACTAGAATGAACTGAAGGAAAAGGATATTGGGCCAATCTGATATACTGATGGACTAGTCATAGTCCTACATGGGCTATCTGGATTGGGAGTTTGGTAAAAGAGTAGGAGAAAAGGCAGGAGTATACTAAAGTACCAGGATTATGCTGTGAAGTAGATGCTAGAGTCTAAGTGAACTTTACAAGAGAATAGTAGTTTAATGGTTAGCCCTGACTGCAAGTGTTGGTTCTGTCATAGTGATACCTAGGTTAGCTGTAAAAATGGGTACAGAAGGCTCTGAGAGGTTTACCTTGAGGATAAATTAGTTTTAAGGTTGAGAATGATGATCTGGTACATCTGAAATGACCAGTAATATTAACACAGGTTACAGGTTCAGAGGGTTTAAAGTCAAACACCCAAGCAGAGGTGTTAGGTATGGCAATTGGTAGGGAACCTTCAGGCAGACTCCTTAAATAAATAATATAGAAAAGTTATACATGTAGCCAATTGTACGCTCTCCTGTAGTAGTTCATTAAACCACAATACCGATAAGTGATTAATAAAAGTCAAAAGACCAAAGAGGTCACCTTAATAAAAAAAATATATATATATATAATATTATAAGTATATGATCCAATCTCAGATAGTCATTTTAGGTTTAGATTACTAGCTGTGGCTTTATTTAAAGATAAGGAAAGGTGGCAAGATGTTAAAGCTATTATAAAGAACCAGTTAACTAAACAAGAAGAATTGTATAGCAATATACTTAAATATAATATAGATCAGCTTATGGCCATTTTAATATGTATAAAGCCAATATGTTCATAGAAGTTCTGATTTTATTCTTCAGAGTGTGCACAATTAGCATTGGATATATTTAATATGCCAGTTATAGTATTTGGTATAAATCTTGCAACATGTCTTTATTTTTTATCATATAACCAAAAGCCTGGCCATCACAAAAAACCTATTATTTTGCAATGACATGAGTATAATCATATTGTATTACTTTAGCTCAAGCCAAATAAGAGTGCCTAGCTCCTGCTTCTAAATCCACAGTATATGCCAATTTGCTATCATTATAGCTTTTGTAAAAATTGGCTTACACTTTTTTCATAGATTGTCATTTTATTAATTTTTACTGTTTGCTTCTGTATTTTTGCATCTTGTTACTTCATTTATCTTTTTGTATTTGTCTTCTTTTGACTTTTAGATTATATAACTTATATATTTTTAGGATACAGTAAGTACAGTATATTAGTTTAAATATTTTGAATATATAATAAGGAATGAATTTCAAAAACTATAATTGCTTAAAATTTTTATATTAGTTTTATGATGTTGAAGACATACTAAATATAGAATAATAGTATTAAATATATATATGGGGGTGAGTCAATAAAAATGCACCAAATCTTTTTTAGTGAAATATTTTTGCAACTTTAAACAAAAATAACTTGACAAGAAATTATTCAAATTTAATAAAAATTTTTTTAAACAAATTCTATAAGAATTTGAATTAATTTAAAAAATTTTTTATTAAATATGGTTAAGTTTTTGCTAAGTTATTTAAGCTTAAAGTTTTAAAAAAATTTACTTAGAAAAAATTTGGTGTGTTTCTATTGATTTACCTCTATATTTATATATAATATATATATATATATATATTTAGTATATATATATATATAATAATAAATTTTATTACAAAGTCTCAAAATACAGATTTCTGAAAGAATATAGTATTGGCAAAATTAACTAGCATTAATTATAGTGTTGGCTATTTAGTCTGTATTATATTTTTCGAAAAAAATGACTTAAAAGTTCGTAATATAATCCTGATAAGTCTATACTAAGTATAATTCTACTGGTTAAAAACTTGAATTTGTATAAATCACAACTTAGAATTTGAGATCCTATAAGGTAACTAAAAACTTTGATAATAATATAATTACTAAATTCTTTTTATATTTTGATTAACAAATTCTATTATTACAGCTAAGTTACTAGTTATTGCTTGAGTGATCCTTATACTGATAATTTATTTTATGTATTCAATATCATAGAATCAAAAGATCATATAATTCAGAATATCTTTAACATATTTAAGAAAATGCAAGATAAAATTCATTAATTTGTAAAAAAGAAGTTCATATAATAATTTAGAAAATTAAGAATAAAAATTTAATTAAATATTTGTAATATAGTATATTAATTTATATATATTTAATCATAAATTAGTAATGTCTCTTTAAGTACATGCTCTATAAATGTGTGCTTTATATAATTTTCTAAATATACGATTAGCTTAGTTTAATTTATAAAAGTGCTATAGATTTGTTTTCTATAACCACAAGCGTATATTTGCTTTTTTGATACATTTAAATAGGTTTTACAATAAGATATATAAATTTCTTGTGATTTTATTGATTGAACTAAACTGATTTATGAGATATTACATGAACTAATATATGCAATTTTATTGGCTAATTTGAATTGATGTGTGCAAAGTTACACAAACTAATATATGAAAAAAATTGCTGTTAGTTTTATTATATTAATACAAACTAATATTATATACTATCATTGACAAAATGCTTGTACTCATACTTTTATACTTACATTAATTATATTTTATATACTATTACAAAAAAAATAACTTAATATAAACTCAAAAATGCTTTCATACCTCTAGCTTGTCTGTATAATACTAATTTTTTGTTATCTTCTAAATACTTGTAAAATCAACTATGTTCATCTATAATATTTAATACTTTCAAATTTTCTCTTTTGCTAAAATATTACATCAATCCAATGAAGCTTCTGTTATTTCTTCTTTAGATGTTGTCTTTGATTCTTATACTTATAGAAATGAAATAAATCAAAATCTATCAAATGCATTTATGTCTAATAATTTATTTTATTATTTTTACTCCTAAAGAGTCTACTGATCATTTGTATTGACACTTAACTCCTGCTTTTAAATAACTTGTACTTCAGTTTTAAACCAAAATTTTACTAGATTACTCTAATATTCCTTGTACTTACTGCTCAATATTTATAATGATGTCTTCGACTTAATAGGTACCTTATAATAAAGACACAACATATCTTTTAACTTATGCCTTTACAATTTCTATACATATTTGAGTAAACAATAGGAATGTTGTTCAAGTTATCATTTGTAATAGATGCAAAAATGAGAAAACTTGATGATATCTACCAATACTATCTCAAATCCCTTTTCAACTTCAAGATGTCCTTATGTTTTATAAAAAATACCTTTTATTTATTTTCATAAATTGCACTTTGGACAAAGCTGCAAGTACAAACTGCTACATTAACTATTACAACCTTATTGAAATTATCAGTCTATCTTATAATTATAAAACTCTTTAGTTATATTTAGAATTAATTGGAGCTTATTTAAATGTACATGAACCATTTAACTAATTTCACAATTCATTAATTTCTGCATCTGAATGGCTCAAACAAGAAAACCATCTTATTAGACAATATGCATCAAATATCACTATTATCAGACCTTTACTAACAGCTTCTATTCTTATTCTTTTACCTCTTACTAAACAATCAGTCATTGTTAATACATCTTCTAACTCTATGTATCATAGCATTATATCTGATAATATGCCCAGACTATCTGATTTAATCATTTCTAATATTCTTTTTCTACAAGAAATCTATAATAAAGATGCTTATTATTTAAGACTATTAGCTAAGTTTTTTAATTATAACATTAATCTTAACATACCAATCATGCTTAATAATTCAAATTTAGAAATCTTAATATTTTCTAACTTATTCTTCAATAGTTAAGAACATTATAAAAACATAAAACAACTTCCAAATTTTTAATCTTTTATTAATTTCTATAAAAAATACATAAAGCTCTAACTTTTTTGTTCTAATTCTAGGTTTTACTTTCATTGATATTGACCTTATTGGTCATATTTAAATCTAGAAAAAAAAAGAAATTTTCAAAACCAAAATCATATATTAGCTACTAGAAATGTTAACCATATTTCTTATCCAACAATGGCTAATCTAATTGCTAGAAGTTTATATTAAAATAATAACATATTATATGAAACTATAACAACTACAATCTCAACATTTTTTAGAACTGCAGCATCTTTTTTTTAACAAAAACAATACCAGATAAACATAATAATAAGTTTATATAGATTATCTTAGATCTTTTATATTATAACTATGGCTAAGAATAAATAGTTGCATCTTTATGAAATATTAAATTCTTTTAATAACAAGAACATATTATCCACCAACTATTTATTATATACTTACTTATTTTATCATAACTATCTTACCAACATCTGTAACAAACTTTGGAAAAACTCATTCTTATCTAGATAGAGTTAATAAGAACACTTTTTTGAATATAACAAATTTCAAAATTGTAAAACTATACATACTCATAGTTTTGCATATACTGAAATTAAAACTTTCAAATTAATCTTTCTTAATATAATTTGTGCTAATATCTCTGATATCATCACTGAACCTAAGCTGTATAACTTAGTAATATTATTTTTAATATATTATTGTAACTAATAGTGTAGTGGTCAAAATCTTAATGAACAACTATGTTTCAAAGATTTTTTACAACCTTTATCTGAAAGAATATATTGTTTTTTAATTTTATTATATTATATATACCATCGTACAAAAGAAGAGAACAGAATAGTAATACTATATAATTTTGAAACTTTGTTAATATGATGAGACCATATTAACTTTCAATATGTCACCTCTACTAGCTTTGCTAAATATATAACTAAATATGTTACCAAATTCAATCTATCTAAGTTATTTGATATTGATGAAACTGACAGTTATAAAAAATATATAATGGCTTATAGATTAGATATCATAGAACTAATTATATTTCTCTTATAGTACCTTTTAATAAGATGCTTAGTTTTAGTATATTACCTTTCTTCTGCTTCTTTTGAATTTAGAATTAGATCCATTAAACCAGTTCATTTGTTACAATATAAAAATAATAACAATGATAACAAACAAGATAACAAAATTTTATATTGGGATAATGCTATAAATAAATACTTTGATCACTCTATTTATATATACTTTCTTGAAATAACATACTCAATTACTTTCAAAACTATACTTTTTAATCTAAACCATTCAGCCAAACTTTTAAATTATTTTATACTAAAAATAAAAAAAATAAAATAATTGTAGAAAGAAGAACTCTTATACTATTAAGGTTTGCCAACTACAAAATAAAAGACAGTAAACTATTTTTCTTTCAACATCTTTTTATAAAGTTCTTTGCATAGTCTGAATATAAACTATTAGAAGAACATTATACTTACAAAGATCATTTCTATTCTGTTTTTTTTGTAAGATATATGCAAGCAATTGATTCGATTATATTTTATAAAGAAATACTTTATCAAATATATATAACTTTTTAATAAGATTATTATTAAGTAAATTTCAGAATTAAGAACTATCTACTTTACTATTTAACTAATTCATTTTATTAAAAAACATATATCCTATTCTGATATTTATTCTTTTTAAATCTAGATACTAACCAATTTGAAAATTATAACATATTATATAATATTTGAAGAAAAACAATTAATGCTAAATATCTTTATTTTTTTTTAACCAGTTCTGCAAGAATTGGTAAAACTTTCATATTATACCAACTAATTCTATATTTCTTATCCAAATATAAAACATACTTTTTAATGATGTTTACAAGTGTTGTAGCTCAGAATATAAATGGCAAAACAATCTATTCTTTATTAAAAATATAGTTTAAAAACAGCTACTATGAAACTCTAATTTATATAGATCCTAAAAGTGAATCAAGATTAAAAAAAATTAAAATGCTTATATTCAATGAAGTATTAATAATTGATGCTAAACTATTTACTTTTATTAGTAATATATTTGTTAAAATTTACAACAATAATTTCATTTTCAGAAGTATACCAATGCTAGTCATCAGTAATCTAGCTCAATTACCTTCTGTATATCTTCTTTCAGTTTTTCATTTTCCTGCTTGGCAAAAATTTTTTTCTCTATTCCTTACTACTTTACAAAGACAATAAAACAATCTAGAATTCTATAATATTCTACAATAAATATACATTAAAATATTATCAAACCTAAGTAAATCTATTATAGAATTTAAAATAAATCCTTACATCTTTTCTACTGAATTTTTTGACACAACTTATATAATCTTAACTTATTAAGCTGCAGATAATATAAACCAATTACTATATTCCAATTTATTATTAGATCATATCTATAATGATCCTATTCTTTTTACTTTAAAAGATATCCTAAATACTGAAGTCTTAGATATTAATCACTTAATTTCTTAGTTTAAACATATAATGAACTTATCACAATCATTACACTTACAAGAAAAAGCTCGAGTTATGTTTTTAAATAACAAACTGTTCAAAAATAAAATCTGTAATAGTACTATTAGACTTATATCTAAGCTAATAGATCATAACAATGTCAAAGTACCTTTTCCACTTATGAAGATATACAGATGAAGAATTATTGACTAATAAATGTCATGGATCACTCTATTTGACCTCCTAAAAAAATTCTACCTCTAAACACTAAAAAAATGCTTAAACAATACACCCCAAAAATTTGTATTTTTCGGTGGCTTATCTATTTAACATTATCACTCATTTCATTTTAATCTGATTCCATTTTAATCCGTCACAATAAATAAGGCGACTTTACTCAATAAGTATGATTTGGACGAGATTTTAAAGATGCGATAAATATAAAGATGCGCAAATAGGTTTCTCTTTTTCGAGTTAATAACAATCCGAATTCAGAGATACCTTTATTAATTCAATTCTGCTTTTTCTTTTATAATATTAACAACAGTTTTCATCTCTTTTGTCTCATCTACTTTACATTGAGAGAATAATAAAAATCATAACAGTAGGCAACGGGAAGTATCATTTAATTTTCTTTTTTTTCTGTTTCATTCGTTTAATAACACACTACTTTGTTTTTTTCTTGTGAATTCGGAGCAAATTCGCTTTTAGATCTTCACGCATTTCATCATAAGATTACATTAATTTTAGTAATATTTATTACATTCCGAATAGACTTTTTAGATTAATGGATCTCTAAGAAAGTAACCGACGGGTTTTTACTGATCGGTGTGGGAAATCATGCGTTTTAACTCAAAGTTTCGTCTATGTAATTGCCTCTTGTGTACTAGCAAAAAAATTTCTTGCAAAACTTTGATTTAAAATATGCTTCTTTATCATTATAAACCTAATGTTATTACCTTAAAAAATTCGCATATCCGTTATTTTGATGAAATTTGACAGTGCTTCAACATTTATTAAAATATAGGCTATGCATAATACAGTATACTTGCTTTTTTTTTTAGCTAGAAATAGCAGATAATTAAATTTTTAGCTCCAAAGGTCTAATAATACATGTTTTTCTGATATAGTTACTATATAATAAATTAAAAACTATTTGTTAATGTTATCCATTAGTTCCAAAAAATTTAACACCCATATCCTCAGTGCTTGTTCCTTGAAATAGCTGTGCCAAACCTCGTTTGACTAGTATGTCCAATGATTTTGACAAAATTGTTTGATCCAATCCATGAAACTCTTTTATTCAAAAATTAGATTAGAAATGAATCAAGAAAATACAATCGTGATTAGTAAAATATATACCTAATCCTTCAGTGATATCACCATGTGCTATTTCATATACTGTTAGTATAGAATTAGTCATACCACTATTAAATACCTGTATTCAAGAACAATAAATTATATTCAAATAAAAATTCGATATTTATGAAATAAATAAATAAAAAAAAAAAAAGAAACAAACCCAATTATTAATTAATGTTGCCCATTCTTCAGGTTTCCTCCAATAAATAAGGGCTACATTCTTTTTAGATTGTGAGTCCCACTCTGCCGTTCCTACATCAAAAAACCTTATAAATCATTTAAAAATATGATGATGAAAAAGAACGTCATGATATATTGACATATAAACCTTCTTTGACCATTGTATCAATAATGCATTGTAAGGTTCCAAGTTTTAATCTTCCTGAAATAGGAGTAGTGGAATGAATATAAAAGTAATGAATGTTATCAGTAAATAGAATTAATAACATTACTTTGGATTCCTTTATTATCAAATAATTCACTATTTAACGATTCTGATAACTCAAGCCGAAATAATTTATGATGCATAAAATATGCTAGAATTATTTCAGACCAAAGTGTTATTTGTGTTTGCCGAGTTGCTGGTTGTGTTTGAAGCCTATAATGAGAGGCAAATGAAGATTAATTATAATATGCATTATAGAGTAGAGTGTAATTCATCGTTTCATTTGTTAAGATAAATCTTATGGCTTACGTATAAAATGGCGGAAAGTTATGTATTGAGGGGAAACTAAATAAATCTGTCATGATAGCAAAACAAAATCTTGTAATAAACTCGATAACGATAACGATAAAAGCCATTTATATAAAAAACTGCAGTTACACGAATTTATTCATTTAGCATACGTAGTGATAGTACATTTATTCATCATATGTAATACGTAAATATATATAAATGTTGATATATGTCGATGTATGTATGTTTTTATATTATATAATTAAATCTCGAGCACTTGTCTATTCATTATGCGGTCCGCCCATACTACCAGCTTCAGGGAAATATACATTTTTAAAAGTAGTATTACACTTTTTACAAACAGTTCTTTTTTTTGAATAGCCAAATAGTCTCGGTAAGCCTAAACAAAAGGCCCAAAATAAACTCCCCCAAGTACTTTAGTATTTTTTTAAAAAGGAAATAAATACATACAATACAATATATATTATATATTTTAGTGTTCAATTTTATGATTTTATCAATTCACTAAACTCAAGTCACTATTTCATTTTATTTATATAAATACTTACTAATGAGACCTTAGTTCATGCGAACCACCTTTTGGACAGGGTCCTAATTGTTGTGCTAGACGTTGTTGTTCAACTAATGCTGGATCTTTTACCAAACAAATATATGAAAAAAATATTTTTCTTTAAACTAAGGGACACTTTGTGCAACTCTTTTCTTACCTTCGTAAGGTTTATATTCTCGTAAATCACTACCAGGGTATGAAGACATTCTGAGAAAGTTTTTAGTTAAATATATTGTCACCTCATTTCATTTCAAAATTTGTTTGTCATATAGTGTGATTTAATTAGTTCGTGTAACAAAGATTTGCCGACTTTATATATTGTGTAAAACCTATATACTTTCCCGCCAAATATTCGCCATGTACTTTTATCACCTAAAGTTTGAACTCTATATTCCGGCAGGGAATAATTCACATAATTGTCAAAATAAATTCATTATTAACGAAAATTCTCTTGATTTATTCTACGTTCCAAAGGATATTTTTGCACCTTTACCTGTGCATTCTCAACTAAACAACGAACCGCAGTCGGTCTTGCAATTGAATAATTCTAAAGCTAAAGGACAAATCAGATCTAAATCTAGATCTTTAGATCTTTCAAAGCCTTCTTCAAGCCAAGTGCCTTCAATTCCACCAACTCCGATCTCTAAATATAATAGTTCTTCTGGTAAATCAGATCCTCCTTCAGGTTGGACAATTGTTGGAAGGCGAAAATCAATTGCGTCTACTTCTGCGGTACCTTCAACTATAATAACATCTAAACCAAATTTTGATAAAACTCACGATTTTCGATTTGGTAAGATTGAAGTCGAGTGGTTTGATAATTTTGAAATAATTGAAGCTGAAAATATGGGTGAAAATATGAACGAAAACCAGAAAAGCAAATCGAGTAGTGATAAAGCAGTAATACCAGCAGGTGAATTTATTCCGCTTAAGTCTGGTAAAACAAACTTTAGTTATGGTGTGCTACATTTATATCGCGATCCGAGTGAAATACTTTCATCGAAAGATGACCAAGGTTTTATTCGGGTTGGAAAGAATGATAAAAATAACTCTGGTAAACAGAATAGCTCTGGATCAAATCAAAATTCTGTTGAAAAACAAGAAGAGTTTCCTGGAATATTGAATAATGAAGAGACTATATTGGCCGTATTGGCCGTGCCTTCTTTTATGAGTGCTTCAGATTTTTTGGCATTTGTTGCACCAGTACAAAGATTTGTAAGTCATTTTAGATTTATCAGGTATGTTACAAGCATTCTTCATATGTGATGTATTTATTCAATATCTTAGATTATTTTAATTATTATGGTCAGAGATTCGGCACCCAACAAGTTTATGGTCTTGATGAAGTTTAGACATGCACGAGCAGCATGGGATTTTTATAGACAATTTAATGGTCGTCCTTTTAGCTCTATGGAGGTTCATATTTTTTTTTTACTCTTAGATATTTATTTATTTATATTTCTCAAACGTTTTATATTTTATTCAGCCTGAGATATGCCATGTGGTCTACATCAAATCTATCGAATTCAAATCTACTTCTATTCCTCCTGACGCATTCCCTTTTTTGCATGATCCTTTTATACCCTCTACGCAAAATGACACAACGAAATCTAATGACCAAACTCAACAATCCTCCGTTTTATATGAACTTCCAACATGTCCTGTATGCCTTGAAAGAATGGATGCATCCGTAACAGGGTTGCTTACAATTCTGTGTCAACATACGTTTCATTGCGATTGCTTAAGTAAATGGGGTGATAGTAGGTATGTGTTAATATTTTTATTTAAATAATAAAATTGTTATTTTCTAGTAACTCAATAATGTTATAATATGTTTGTAGTTGTCCTATATGTCGTTATAGTCAGAAAAGTAATGTTCTCGATCCATCACTAGGACAAAATGAATGCGGAATTTGTGGTGTCACTGAGAGTTTGTGGATATGCCTTATATGTGGCAATATTGGTTGTGGCCGATATCAAGAAGCACATGCATATTGCCATTATAAAGAAACTTCACATTTATACGCTTTAGAATTAGAGACTCAAAGAGTTTGGGATTATGCTGGTGACGGGTAAATTAAACCATTTCATTGTTATGCGATATCAAGTGGTATAAATATTAAATTTTCATTATTTTATTCGTAACAGATACGTTCATCGTCTAATACAAAACAAATCGGATGGTAAACTAGTAGAGTTACCTAGTCCCGATGGTCCGCCTCAAATGCAACAACCACGTGCGGAAGTTGACCAAGTGAGTGTGATTATAATTAATGCCTATTATATGAATTATGACTCATGTAAATTTCAATTAGGACAAACTTGATGCAATTGGACTTGAGTACAGTTACCTTTTATCAACCCAGCTTTCTTCTCAACGAGTTTACTATGAAGAAAAACTTGAGTCTGTCACACTTCAATTATCAAAGCTAACAAGTCAAGTTCAAAAGTTTGAGGATGAAATTTCAATTTTGAATCAAGATAAAGGTAAATATAAAAAAGAAAATGAATTACTTGAAAAAGAAAAGATACCATCTTTGATAAAAGAGAAGAAAGCCATTGAGAAGAAAATGGAAAAATTTACTGAAAAGTCAAATAAACTCGAAAAAGAATTGAATGGTGAGAGAGAGGTAATATATTCATTGTTTATGCATACTATGTTAGCTTTACTTGTGTTGAGAAAAATGTTTACTAACCATCATCGCATTTATATGTATTAGTTAACAAAATCTTTATTAATGAAACAAGAATATTTGCAATCTCAATTGGAAAACAAAGATGCAAAAATTAAAGACCTCGAAGAACAAGTGCGAGATTTGATGTTTTTCTTCTCGTCACAAGAAAAATTAAAAGAAAACCCTGAGTTAGCGGGTGGCAACATTGTTGTTTCAGAAAATAGTGGTAACAGTGGTGGAAATGCGAGAAAGAAAAAAGGAAAAAGGTGAATTTTTTATTTTATTATTAAATAATCTGTATTATAGTACATTGATTATAGCCATTAAGCTAGTGTAAGGAACCAATTTCGCATTATGAGCATAATAAATGTAAAATTGTTTTTTATAAAAAAAGCTTTGTATCAACTAGATACAAAATGAAAATCGAATGTAATATAATTAACAACTTTTTCAAAAAAAAAAAAAGAAGCAGTCTATCAGCTCAGCAAACTGTATCAGGTCTACATACATTAGAATAAATTTTTTAAGCAATGATCTCTCTAGAAAACTTTATTGCTTTTTCGCTTTTTTAATTGCTGCTTTATCTGTTTGAGGTTGTTGTGATTCAGCAAGATTACCAAAAAGACCAGTAGTCTTGAATGGTCTTTTCAAATCACCTTCTGCTGGTTTACCAAGTAAATGAATCTGGACGATCGGATTCTCATACGTAGTCTTGAGTGGTAAAATGGACTGAATGAATAAAGGTTGTGTAAATTCAAACCAAAGGTGTAAAATCATCATAAAAATAATTCCAATAATGGTTTGCTTAAGAAGTTCTTGAAGTTTCCCAAGATCATAATCACGATTATTCGTTTCCACATGTTTTGGAGGTTCATCTGTTAGACGTTTCGCTGGCTCGACGTATTCAAGAGGAGTAGTATCTATGCATTAAATATGGAAGGCAATTAAGAAAATTAATGGTTTATAAAATCTAAAATAAAAATGAACGGAGAAGTCAACTATACCATTTTTTTGCTTTATTTTTGTTGCAAGATAATAGAATATCGAAAGAATTAAAGTTTGGACTCCTATATATCCAGCACGAACATATATAATGGACTCCGGATTTTCAAGATCTAATTTGCGAGCAACTTGGACGACAAATAGGATGAGCACTACGTTCAGCACCTAAAAACGAATTAGCGAATTTAAATCTTGCCGGAGAAATAAGTACAGAATGCTGGATAATACCTGAGAGTTCATGTTCGCTTTTACTAGAAATAATTAAGAAAAATTTGTTACGTATAAAAGTCTCGTATGTCCCATTAACGTATAATGTATCGCATTATATGTTGCCTAAAGTCTATATTTGTCTATCCCGTGATTTGTGTCAATTTTGGAATCTTCCCCAGTATCGCCGTCAAAATTTTCACTTTCACGTGACAGCGTTTAAAAATCTTTAAATTCGTTTAAGTTAGGGTTAGCGTTTATA
>CAJVQA010005404.1:0-16187 GCA_910591915.1 Cetraspora pellucida | reverse complement strand
TTAGCAGATGCAGTGTAATTAGCATAATTAGTAGATTTAGTGCAATTAGTGTAATTAATAGATATAGCGAATATAGCGTATTTAGTGTAATTAGCATAAATAGCATAATTAGTGTAATTAGCATAAATAGTGTAATTAGTGTAATTAGCGTATAGAGAAAAGTATATAAGTAATGTGTTGGTAATATAAGAAAAACAAGTCTCGCAGGTCTCGCAGTATAGTAAATAAAGATACACTTACCCTTAGTACTCGCCAAATCACACGCCTCTTTTGAGTACTAATTTGTTCAATGTTATGCGAGAGACGTTCGTCTACCCTATGAATAGGGAGTTTTAGAGTCTACAATTTCCGTAGTACGACACCATAAAATTATTTTCAAGAGAAATTATTTGAAATAAAAATTTAGCTAATAATTTTATTTTTTAATTAAAAAAAAAGATATTATATTTATAATTAATATTAAATATAATAAAAATTTGGTTTTAATATTTAAGATTAATAATTAAAAATAAAAGTAAAGTTGAGATAAAATTTTTGGACTTATATTTAAATATTTTTTGAAATTGAAGTTAGTAATATAAATTAAATTTAATAATTTATAATTTAATAAATTTTTAAACTTTTTATTAAATTTAATAACTGTTTATAACAGTATTATTAATATAATTTATATATTGCAGGCTAGAGTATGAATTATAAAATAAATAAATTATTATTGTTTAATAATGCAAAAAAATTATTTTCAAAATTGTAAAAATAATTTATCGATATTATTATATTAATTATATTTATTTTATATATTTAATATTTTTAAATTATATATTATTATAATATATATATATATTTTACTAAATTAAAATAAATTTTTTATTTTATTATATTAGAATAAATTTATATAATAAAATTAATAAAACGAATCAAACTTATTAAAAAAATTATAGTAAACTAAAAAGAATAATATTTTAAAAATACTAAATTTAAGTATATATATATAATAAAGATTAAAAGTAAGATAATAATAAATAATTATAATTATTAAATAAAAAATTATTATTTTTAATAATATAATTATAAAGATATACTAAATAATACAAATTTAGAAACAATAAATTTAATTAATTTATTCATTTAAATAAATTATATATGTATGTATAACAAGATTTAAGAATAAAATAACAATACATAATTATAATTATTAAATAAAAAATAATTATTTTTAATGATATTATTATAAAAAATAATTAAACAGTATTATTTATTAAATATAAAGAATAATTTTAAATATTAACATTGTTGTACAAATTCAAAAACAAAGAATTTAATTAACTTGTCAATTAAATAAATTATATATATATATATAACAAATTTTAAGAACAAGATAATAAATAAATTACGTATTATAATTGTTAAATAAAAAATAAATATTTAATAATATAATTATAAAAATATTATTAAATAGTAGTATTTATTAAATATAAATAATAATACTATTATAAATAACATTATTATACAAAACTACACACAAAAAACTTAATTAATTTATCTATTTAAACAAAATTATATATGTATGTATAATAAGATTTAAGAATAAGATAATAATACATAATTATAATTGTTAAATAAAAAATAATTATTTTTAATGATATTATTATAAAAAATAATTAAACAGTATTATTTATTAAATATAAAAAATAATTTTAAATATTAACATTGTTGTACAAATTCAGAAACAAAGAATTTAATTAACTTGTCAATTAAATAAATTATATATATATATAACAAAGTTTAAGAACAAGATAATAAATAAATTACGTATTGTAATTGTTAAATAAAAGATAAATATTTAATAATATAATTATAAAAATGTAATTAAATAATATTTTTTATTAAATATAAATAATAATAATATTGTAAATAACATTATTATACAAAATTACAAATAAAAAACTTAATTAATTTGTCTATTTAAACAAAATTATATATGTATATATAACAAAGTTTAAGAGTAAAATAATAATACATAATTATAATTAATAAATAAAAAATAATTATTTTTTAATGTTATAATTATAAAGTACAATTAAGTAGTAATATTAATCATGAACTAGTTCATAATAAATTTTAAAAATAATAATAAACTAGTTTATAATTAATTTTGAAAATATTAATATTAATTAAATAACATTTTGATAAATAATTTAAATAATGTTCTAATAATATTCTGATAAATAACTATAAAGTAATTAACTTTGCAACAAATTTATCAAGGCATAAACTAGTTCATGATATGACAAATTCGAATTTATTATATCATAAACTAGTTCACAGTATGATAAATTCGGATTTGTTATATAGATAGTGTGACAAATTCGAATTTATCATACTGTGAACTAGTTTATGATGTAATAAATTCAAATTTGTCACATTGTGAACTAGTTTATATCTTGATAAATTTGTTGCAAAGTTAATTACTTTATAGTTATTTATCAGAACATTATCAGAACATTATTTAGATTATTTATCAAAATATTATTTAGTTAATATTAATATTTTCAAAATTAATTATAAACTAGTTTACTATTATTTTTAAAATTTATTGTGAACTAGTTTATGATTAATATTAATATTTAATTGCACTTTATAATTATAATATTAAAAATAATTATTTTTAAAGTTTATTGTAAACTAGTTCATGATTAATACTCTTAATTGCATCTTTATAATTATAATATTAAAATAATTATTTTTAAAGTTTAATATAAACTAGTTTACGGTTAATACTTGTTTTATTCAGAATAACTATTTTATATAATAAATATATTATTTAAAATTATTTTTATATTGTAATTATTAAAAGTTATTGTTAAAATTATTGTATTTAAAAAAAATTAATTTAAATAATTATATATATTATTATAATAAAAAAATAAATTAATAATAATATAAATAATAAATAATTATTATATTTAATAATTAATTATTTAATAAAGATTTAGTACAAATTAGATTAACTAATTCTAATTAAAATTTTAAATAATGTATATAAAATTAGACAAAATTGAAAAAATAAAAATAAAAATAAGACTAAATTTTTTAAAAAATTAATAATTTAATTTTTAAAAAAAATCAATTTCTTTAATAATAATAAAAAATATAAATAATATAGAAGATATAAGTAATATAAGTGATATAGAAAGCACAGATAATTCAGATGATATATTAGATACGAGTAGCACAGAAGATGAAAATAATACTGATGATATAATGGATATAGAAGATGCAAATAATATAGAAAACTCTGAAAATATAGAAGTTGCAAACACAATGAATATTATTACTAAAATGCAATCTTCATATAATCTAGCAACAGTTAGTAATAAAAAAAAAACAAAACATCATCTATATAGGACTATATAGAAGAAAAAAAAATAGAAAATCAAGTTGTTGCAAGAATTTGTAAAGTTGAAGGATGTGAAACAATATATAGTGCTACTACATCTACTGGTATTTTAAATAAACATCTTAAAAATAAACATAATATTATACTTAATTTAAAAACCAATTGTTTATATTTATCTCAAGAACTATATAGTAAAAAAGATATTAAATGTAAACAAGAATGCTTTAATGCTACTGTTGATCTTATAATTGGTGCATAACATTCATTTTCATTTATTAATAATTATTGGTTCTGTAAAGCAATAAATGTTTATGATCCAAGATATAAGTTATCATCAATTAAATTTCTAAAAAATACAATAATGAATCAATTTAAAACTCATAAAATATATGTTGCTAAAGAGCTTGAAAAACTTACTACTAAAGTTGCACTTACTGTTGACATTTGGACATCAAGTTCAAATCAAGCTTATCTTGGAATTACTATACATTATATTGATAATGAATGAAAAATGAAACATTTTTTACTTGATATTATTTATTTTAAATATAATCATAATGCATTAAGAATAAAAGAAAAACTTAATAAAATTTGTGAAAAAATGAATATTATTAGTAAAGTAATTTCATTAACAGATAATGCTTCTGCTATGGTATTATGTAGAGAATTTATTGAAAATGAATAGAATACTTTTGGCTTTTATTACCATAGATGTGCTGCTCATGTTCTTAATATTGCAATAAAAAATGGTATAGAATTTCAGAACTCAGTAATTGTTAAAGTTAGAAAGTTTATAAATCGAATTCAGAAGTCTACAATTTTATGTGATAGACTTAGAGATTTTTGTAATATAACTAAAAAAAATTATAGTACATTAATTATTGATGTAGTCACATGTTGGAATAGTACTTACTTTATACTTAATAGATTTAAAAATCTGCATAATGAACTTAATCTTCTTAAAATTACATATCCTGAACTTAATAACAATTATCCTGATGAAGAAGAATGAAAAAATATTGATAATATAATCTTTTTACTTGAGCCAATGTTATATGCTACAGAAATTTTTTTGACAAGTTCATATTCAACTATAGCTGATATTAGGTTAACTTTTTTGGAAATAATACATCATTTAGAATTATTTATAAACAATAATTTATACTCTGAAAATAAATACACAATGGCATATTTTATTAAAAATAAATTAAATGATTATTGGTCTATTCTTAATTATGATGAATTAACAAGAATAGCTTCAGTTCTTAATCCAACATCAAAGCTAACAACATTTCTACTTTCTACTAAAAAAGATGCTGTTATTATTAGTTTACAAAATATGATGAATCAGTATAAACTATTAGCTTTAACTTCAACTTCAGTATTTAATGATAAAAGAAAATAGTTTGTATCATTAATTTCACAACAAACTATTATACCACCATTAGCAAAAGAATTAGAATTATATATATCTACACCACCTATTTCATCATCTATTCAAAATGGTTGTCTTCAATAGTGGGCTGCTAATAAATATAATTATTAAATACTTGCAAAAATAGCACAAGATTTTCTTGCAATTCAAGCAACTAGTGTTCCTTGTGAAGAAGCATTTTTTATAGCATCAAAGATACTTTTTAAACTTCAAAATAGACTTAACTCTAAAACTGCTCATGCATCACTTTGTTTAAAAAATTGGATAAATAATAATATAGATATTAAACTTTATAAAATTAATCAAATCTTGAATTTAAATTAAATATTTAATTAAATTAATTAAAAATTTATTAAATTATTTAAATATTCAATTTAATTTCAAAATTTAATTTAATTTTATAAACTAATAATTAGTATATAAAAATAAATATTTTAGTATTTTAGATTTTAAATTATAAAAAGCAAAATATAATATTAAAAATTTTTTATTTAAAATTTATTAATTTAAATAAATACTTATCTAAAATTATAAATTATATTATATATATAAAATAATAGTTATTTTTAATTTTTTTTATATAATTTAAGTATTTAGATATTTTTAATAAATATTATTATAATATTTATTAAATAAATTTTAAATTTATTATAATAATAATAACTATAATTTTAATTAGAAAATGTTTGATTATGAGAAAAAAATACTATAACTAATCTATTATCTGTAGCAGAAGTATTTCCATGTATTAAATAATTAGCTTTTAGAAATAAAACCCCATCTTTAATTAATTTAATTACAGTTTTTATTTGAGGAAGTACTAGCCAACCTTCTTTCCAATTTCCAACTGGAACTACTACTAACAAACCATCATCATTTTCATCATAATGAAAATTTATCATTACATTATAATTTAATGCCATCATAGCAAAAACTTCAAAAAGTTTTTTAACCTTATTATATAAATATTAAAGTTAATAAATTATATTTAAAATTTTAAATATATAAATTATTAATACAAACTTTTGAAGGATATTGAACAGTTTTTTTTTTATTAAACTATTTAGGATAATGTTGTAACATAATTTTACCTAAAACATTATCAGCTATTGTTTAATTTTATCTAACATAATATCTATACATCTAATAAAAAATAAATATTAGTTTTTATATTATATCTAATTATAATTATAATATAAATATTTACTTATTATGTTCGTTGTTTTTTGAATTATAACCTAAAGAATTATATACAGTTTTTGTATAACTTCCATATACAACAAAACATTCTGAACCATTTTTAAAATTATCTGTTTAATGGTTTTTATATAATTCATTATTAGAATGCTATAAATAATATCTAAATACAGCTTCTTCTGCTGAATTTAAAAAAAAATTTTCTTTATCATTTAAAGAAACTATTTTTATAATAGTTAATTTATTTTTATCAACTATATAATTTGGTCCTATTAAATAAAATTTAATTAGTTTAAGTTTAAATTATTAATAATTTATAATTTACCTTTAATATATTTAAAATCTTTAAATTTGAATAAATTCAAATTATATTATTCTCTATATTTATTTCGAAGTTCTTTAGTTAGTATTTCTATAATATTATTGTATATTCTAGTTAGTTCTTTTAATGAATTTGTTATATATTTAAATATTCTTGCTTTTTCAATATTAATTAATTTTTGTTTTATTTTTGCAGGACTTCCTTTAAGTGCTAAATCTTTATAATTCCAATCTTTTTTTGCTATTTTAATATAAATATTTAAAATATCTTCAATTAATTCTTTATTTTCTATTATATTATTTTCTAAATTAATAATAATTTGTATATTATTATTATTATAATTTATTAAAAAAAAATTTTTAAGCTCCATAATGCCCATAACTTATTTTTTTTTATATAGTAAACAAATATTAAAATTGCAACTAGATACACTTAAAATATATAACTAAATAAATAAGAATAACTCACAACAAATAACAACAACAAAGCTATCAAAGATTAAAAGAAGTAGAGAAAGCACCTTCTGCACTCTTGTCCTCTTTACAACCTTGTTGCCAACTACGTTGGCAACTAAAGAAAACAATGACAACAATAAAAAAAATAATAACAAAACATATGTAACTGAAACTCAAAAGAAAAAAACATGATCAGCTTATATATACACTGATAGCAATGATACAATGAGCAAACAAAGTAAAGAAAAAAAGTAAAAAACTAACTATAACACTACTATTTCAGTTCAAACAAATACTAGAAAAAATGTAGTAGAAGAAAATTTTAAAGAAAAATGAAATTTTAGCTTAACCCCAAATTCTCAAGACATAACATTATCAGTAGAGATGGAAACAACAACAAATCTAATCCCAGACTCACATCAACCAATAGAAAAAAATATTCTCACAGATTTACAAAATTGCCAGAGCCCAATCCAAGCCCCCATCACAACTAACACAAATCTTTCCACACAAAAACAAAATATAGATGTAAACAAACTAATCCAGTCAGAACTAGCCTCCAGACCTAGTACAGATGTAAATGATAATACAAACAAACAAACACCAGATATGGAAGTAGACCAAGACACAACAAACATAGATGATGAAAAAGAAAAAACACATTCAACAAATACAATAGTAGAGGAACAAACACAAAAAAAGATATCATATAGTCAGGCAGTTACTAAAAGCCTTCCAGAAAGAAATAAAAAAACTCCAAATAGCTTCAATAGTAATAAAGAAAAAGAATAGTGCAAGCATGCACAGTCAGCTTTAAAAGAAATTAGACAAAATACACTAAAGATGTTCAATATGACAACCTGGACTTGGCCAAAAATCAAAGCTGCACTAACCTCCTATAATGAAATTAAGGAATTAGTTAGATATAAACTCATTACTAAACCAACAACAAATTATATTCCAAAAGCAATCACAGCAAAACTGGTTCATAGAGATATAGCATTTTTTAGAAGCTTTATGAGAGTTATTGCAATCAGACCATAACATCAAACAGAATTTAATAATTTGTTTACAGAAGCTTTAGATATCTATAAAAAACAACACAATGTACTAGCAACAAATAAGAAAAATTGAGACCAAATCTTTAAACTACTACAAATTAAATTAGCAACAGACTACTTGTCTAATCTAGACTTCAATTCAATGAACACATAGGAAATTACAAGATATATCTTTTACTTAACAGGATTTGCAAAAATCTCACAACAACTAAATTTTGAAATAACCAGAAAATTGGTTTCAAGTTTTATTAATGAGATGCTAATACCACTACTTTCAGAACCTATTTTAATTTCTAGTTATTTAATAAAAGTGATTTCTTTCAGTTTACCTATCACAAATTATCAAATTATTGCACCTGTAGCCAAGACTTTACAATTAATGTTTTCATTTAACAAAATATCTAAAACATATATTGCAAATAATCGGGAACCTCTATCAGACTTATATGAACTCCTAAATGATGAAGTGCACAACATATTTCCTATTATAAACAGAGCAGACTTGCAAAACCTGGTTCGATACAGAGAAACCTTACAGAAATTTTATATCTTTTGACAAATTCCCTCTAGCTACTTTGAGTTACTAGCATCAAAAAGCCTACTACCTTCTACTCCACAAGACTTAACTCTCAGACTAAAAAAAAAATTTCCTTTCTTACCTAAAAACCAAAAAGACTTCAAAGAACATGTTAGACTGTTGCAAATAGTTTACTCATTTACAAAACTACCAAATGACTATATTATCTTATGCAGATAACTGCCTCAAAACCCTACAGACTTATAAATGACAGACCTTATCTTCCCTCTACAAACTGCAGAAGAAGTTGACTTATTCTTGAAAAAAATTCCACCTATATACAGCATTCCAACATTATTACCAAAATTTATTGTGATTTCAACTATACAGAACTTTTAGACCTACCAGATGATACCAAATTAGTTACAACAGTAAACTTAACCTTACCAATCTCAACTTCCAAAGAGCTTAGCATTGCAGCTAAAGCATTACATGAACACTACTACTTTTATACAATACTCCAATCTTGGATAAACATTTAAAAAAAACAATCTGAATCTAGTGACACTCCAGATAAATTACCTTCTACACTTGAAAAACTGCAACTTGCACTAGTTGAAAAAAAAATTGACAACATAAATATACCTATTAAAAAAAATCACAATATCTCCTTGGTTTTGAAAACTCTTCAACAAAACTTTTCTTATCACACTGTGCCAGAGTACATATTTGATCTTATAGATCTACCTGAACCATCATTTGACATCTTTGAAAACAAAAACTCAACTAATACAATACTAAAGACACAAACATCTGCAATGAAGGAAGACCCTATGACAGAAGACTTATGAGCATACACCCTAATACAAATACTCTACAATCTGTAGAAAATGTAAACGAATCAAATCTTTATGACTTTGATATATACAAAAAAATTAATATTACTACTCACAATATTAGAAGCATTAATAACATATTAAAAATACAAACCTGGATTGAACACTGTGTTAAATCAAACTTACACATAATCTTACTCACAAAAACCAAACTAAAAGATTTAATGATGTTGTCATTAACTAACCCTCTATACAAAATCTTTAATTAAACTTTGTACTATACAAAC
This sequence comes from Cetraspora pellucida, assembly GCA_910591915.1. Classification (NCBI taxonomy): domain Eukaryota; kingdom Fungi; phylum Glomeromycota; class Glomeromycetes; order Diversisporales; family Gigasporaceae; genus Cetraspora; species Cetraspora pellucida. Next base: position 6,677 of record CAJVQA010005404.1, on the reverse strand, counting down.
CAAATCAATAAGAAGCTAGCCTGAGAACTGCCTTAATAGTTTGCAATCAACTACAACCATATATTCACAAAATTAACACTTTTCAAAGAACAGCTATATGTCTTGACTTCTTTTTTCCTAATGATAACAAATTTCATATCATTTCAACATACCTCCCTTCAAATCATTTTTTCCTTCTAAAAAAGACCCAATCTTAATTACTTAACTGGATTACAGAAGCTAGAGCCAGAAACTGGCATCTAATTATATTAGATGATTTTAATACCAATCAATTTAGAAACAAGCACTTTCTGATATTCACAAATTTAAATGCTGCCAACCTAACAAGTTTATTAGCCTTTCATAACATTCAAACATTAACATAGCATGGCCCAACTTCTGCCAGCCAAATCAATGATTTCTGGATCTTATCAGATATATTATTAGTATTTGAACCTTTATCTCTAACTAATGCTTCTTACATTTCAGACAGTAATCATTGCATCCTAAGCACAACCTAGTATACAAACTTTTTATCTCAAAAAAACCCTAGGAACAAAAAGAAAAAAAGGAAAATATATTTGTTTGAGAAAATAACACCTGATGACTGGAAAAACTTTGAAGACTCACTAAATGTTTGCTTCAACCCACAAAATATTCCAATATCAAATATGAACAAAAACAATATAAACAAAATATAGAACTTCTGAACAGCAAAAATTAAAAAAAAAATGAATAAACATATTCTATATACTCTTACTACTCCTAAACCCTTCTTCGCACTCTCACTAAAAGCAACCAAATTAAATTTTGCACTTAAAAACATTAACAAATGTTTACACTACCTCTCTAATAATACTTTAAATAACTTAACTAAAGTAAATCTTTACTTATCAAAGGTAGCAATGCTTGCAGAAATAGATATTTCATTAGTTATACAAGAACAATTAAATCCACCTCTACCTGATTTTATAACACAAATAAAGCAATACAAATACACAATATGGCAAGCACGAAACTTTGAAAAAAAACAAGAGCAAAGTGAAAGAATCAAATTCTATACAAACCAAAGATATTTAGACTTTAAAGATAACACTAGTCATATGCTAGATAGCATTTTCAAAAAAAGCGTAGAACCAGTAAACTTTGAAAAATTATATTTCCAAACAAGATTATTACTGAGAAGAATAAAATTAAAAAAGCTACACGTCTACACTACAAGAACTGGACTAAAGAAAACCCACTTAATAATGTTACTTAGAAAGAATAGGAATCAACATATAATCTATTTAACAACATTAAAGGCAATATCTATGACAACTTTCTGTCACCAATCTCTCTATCTGAGCTAGAACAAACTATAAAAGAAGCTCCTAAAGAAAAAGCAACAGGACTATTAGAAATCGCAAATAAGGTTCTTTAACATTTACCATTATCGGCTTTTCTACTATTACTAGAAATATTCAATGAATGTTTGATACAAGAATGCATTCCAAACTAGTGGCTACAAGTCAACATTTGGCCAATTTCAAAAAAACAACATTACAACTACAAACTTAACTCTACATGACCAATAACACTAATTGATTACACCAGAAAAATCTTTACAAAAATTTTAACAATGAGACTAACAAATATTCTAGTTTAAAACCAAGTACTTTCTCCATACAACTTTACAGCTTTTCTTCACCAATCTACACTACAACCAATCTCACAGCTCACCCAAATTCTAGAAGATGCAATTACAAATAAAAAAGAAGTCTAAATACTCTTACAAGATATGTCAAAAGCATTTAACTCAATCCACATACCTATCCTATGCAAAGCACTCAAAAGAATCTATATACCAGACAAAGCCATAAACCTGATATCATTTCTGCTTACACACCGAACCAACAGAGTAATTACAAGTCTAGGCTTAACTGCACCATACTCTGTCAAGGATGGTATCAATCAAGAAGAAATCTTTTCACCCCTTCTCTGGAAAATATATTATGACCCACTAATCTTAAGAATACACAAAGAACATTTAGGATTTTCCAATAAAATTTCTAGTATAAATCCCCAAAAAATAAATACTTCAATAATGGCTTACATAGATAACTCACTTTGGATTGCACCTAACAAAATATCTCTTACAAACATCTTGAACATGGCCTCCTTTTTCTACAAATTTACTAATATAAAGGTTAATTCTTCAAAATCGATATTGGTTACAAACTCAACAGATCCAGACAACTCCATACTCTTTAACAGAGAACAATTAACTGCAATTAATAATGGGAAACCATTCAAATACTTGGGAACATGGTTCTCAACCAACAAAAGACCAATACTAGTACAAAAAGAAATAATGGCTGAAGTAACAATTAATCTAAAAAAGTTACATTTTGCTAATATAACAGAAAAACAAACGATTTATATCATAAATAGTGTTATTATTTCACAATTCTTGTATCAACTATACTCATTATTTTTTACCTCAGCCCAAGCAAACACTCTTAACAAAATGTGTACTCAATTAGTTAAACAAAAAGCAAAACTAGCTCAAAGAGTTCCTAACTCCTTTTTGCATAATTCAGATATTTATGCATTAACAAATATAGCTCAAACACAACTCTCAGCACTAGTTATAATACTTCAAAAAAATTTAAACCACTCAGATTTTGACTTCTCTTTTTTGAAACTATAATTGCAACAATTACAAGATGCTACACTCACTAATACATCGATTCTAGCACAACCTTCAATCTTCCCAACAGCTTAAACAAATATACAAACAGGTCAAATGATACTAGCACTACATGCATTGGGCATGCAAACTTCAAGAGATATTAATGATTGGCCCTGTCCAAAAAAATTCACAAACATCTTTATAAATCAAATACTAATGCAACATTCTAGAGCCTCTTACCTTAAAAAAAAATTAAATAAACATAATATTTATTGCTTTAAGCAATTCCTAAATGCCACCAACACAGAACTTCTGACATAGAACCAATTTCATTATAATATCAAAAAAATACCAAAAGGCCAATGCTCATATTGGTTTCATATAATACAAGACTTAATAGCCACATCTACAAATCCATCTTCAACATACTCACAATGCAACTCACATATCTTGGCTAATTGGACTTCTATTAAAAAAGGCTAAATAATCACAAACAACTTAATTTTTGGAAAAATTTATAATCTATTTAATAAGAACCTTAAAACTCGATACCATATACTACTACCAGACAATATACTAGTAGTTTGTAAAGGATGCAAACTGAGCAATACATCTTATTATACCAAACATTGCTACTTTAATGCAACAAAACCCATTTACAACCTCCAAGTAGACTGTAAAAAAAGAATTCATATTAATTTAGAAGACTTTAAAAAAGCCACAACACCAATTCTGCTAACAATATCAAGAACTCATAACCAGACAGTACATTCAACATTGGCCTGCCCTCTATGTTCTTTTATAAATCCACTAATAACTCTCTGGAATAACCTTGTAAAAGCTAACTTTAATACAAAAAATACAACAATTCATATAACAAGTGGGTGACAAAACATTGAAAATACTTCTCAAATAATTGCAAAATGCCATTTTCAACACTCTCATCTAACCTTTGGATGCTTTAACAACTCCTGGCCATCTCATCTGAACATACTAATAACTACACTAAATTTTATACTTACTTCATTAAGCCCCTGTACTTCAATAAATATATATACTAATAACTCTACTTTAGTTAATCTTGTCAACTTTACAAATTCAATCCAATTACACAACTACCCATATTTTTTCTTCTAACTTTAAAAGCCTTGGCATATAATCATGTACTCACAATGATCTTTGACAAAGATCTTCAGATTCAAAAAACTCTTAGTACTATTTTTCCATTAGACTTTACACCTCAAAAGTTTTTATATAATTGGTTTGTTCCAAAACTTCTGGAAAACCCTTGCACTTACTTGGTGAAAACTACACTGAAACAAATACAACGAATTACAAATCATTTAATATGGTTCAACCAACAACAAATCTCACTATGGCATATACCACAAAACAACATTAACTAGTTGTTAACCCTACAATATATATCATATAAAGAAAAACCTTTAGCTCTAACAACTGACCCAACTTCATCAGCACTTAAAAACTTCAAGATCAAACTAATATCAGAAGAACTACCTACTTACCTTCTTCATCATTGGAGAAATATCACAAAACATTCAAACCATTTCTGTGCAAGATGTTATAATACATTAGAAACTATTATACACTTTCTAACATATATGAGAAACAATTCAGATCTTGAAATACTGATAAAATATACATTAATTGAAACTGCGAACAAGCTAGAACAACACTACAAGAATACAAGAAAATTTATTTAAGCTTTTATTCACAACCACATCAAAAAACAAATGCCACTAAAGATAATAATAAATAACACTTTAGCATTATTTAAAAACAACAAGCACAAACATAAATATGCATTTCTTGTCCATCACAACATCATCTCAGCAATATACAAAAAAATATGGCTCACTTTTAGAGCGATACAACATGAATCAGCTATTCCAATTTCACCTCCAATACAACTACCAACTCTTACCAAAACTATACCAATCTCAGATTCTATATTAAATAAAAAGATACAACTCTATATCATGTATGAACAATCTTTACTTCATCAGCTTATCAAAGACTAGAGGTTTACTGACCATTTTAGCAAAGAATAGGTCAAGAGTAAAGTAGCTCTTACCTCCATCTTCCCTAGTATAGTTTTTTTATTATGTATCTTACATATATATATAATTAACTAATTAATAAAAGAGATAGAGAATAGACCTCTTTTTTTTAAAAAAAAAAAAAAAAAAAAAGATCTTTAACATTGAGTTTCTTTCAGAGTAAATATTAGAAACCAGTAACAGATGCAATGATCTAGATTAAATTCATTGCTAGTTATAAAAAAATTTCTGGGTTTATAAAGATTTTATCTCATCTAACCTAGCATTTTTTTATATATGAACTTTTTTTCTTGATCTATTGCTGATACCTTAATGTGGTGATTAAATAAACAAATTTTCTATAAAAAATTTAAATTGAAAATTCAGCCAAAATTAGTTTAAGAAAATTTATTAGATAAAATAAAGATAAGTTTTTTTTGTTTAAATTTTAGATTTTTTTTAAAAAAATATTATAATTAATCAGTTTTTTTATTTTTATTGTTGTTTGCAGATATTGTTGTTTATTATTAATATATCAACTAAATTTTGAAAAGAATACATGTTAATTGATAGACTTTGCATATTATAATCTTAGATCAGAAGAAGAAAAGTTGTTGATAAATAATATCAAAATGCCAAGAGATGTTATTTAACATATTTTTCCAAAGCAATTGTTTTTATAATGTGTTTGATTATAACAAGAATAGGCAACTAAGCATACAATTGTTATTTTAATTGTATCTAAATCATATTATTAAGATTTAGATTTGGTTTTTTTTTTAAAAAAATAAATAATTTAATATATTTACTAAATATAAAACAAGTACTGATAATAAAACTTATTTTTAAAAACTTAATATTGATATACCTTCTTACTTGATTTAAGTGCTGCCTATGATAAATTAAATTATTTTATGATATAAAAATTGTGGATATACAAGCTTACTTAAGTATCATTGCTCTGTGATGGTAGGGAGCATTCTGGTTATAAAATCAACTAAATAAATACAAATAATTTATACTTTTATTATTATTATTATTATTTATTCTAACAAGCACAAAACAGATTATCTACTCCTACAAATAATAGCTCTTATATTTAGGATTTCAACTCTAATTCAAATCTATATCAGATATTTTTGTATCATATTGCTATATATAATGATATGTTTTATTTTGCAATTTGATATTTCTATTTTTTAATATAGGTTATTATATTTGTTCATGCAGTACTAAAACAAGTATGCATATTTAGAATAATTTAATTTAAATTATCCTTATTATTATTATATAGTATTATTATTATTATAATATTAGTTATATATTATATAGAACACTTGCTATGTACACTAGGTTTTGAATAAATTCAAACTATTTACATACACATATTTTATTATATAATTTTAAATATTATTTATTATTAAATTTAAGATTAAGCAGTGCAAGTAGCTTTTGTGAAAAACAATAAAAATTATAAAGTTGTAGCTAATAAAAGATCTGAAATATTATATGAATTTATCTGATAGATATTCTGCTTAGTGTTGCTTTTTTGACTTTTAAATATTATCTAATTTCAAGTATTTAATTAATAATGAAAAGTAGGAAAACATACATGTTCACTACTTTTGATTAATTGTGTTTTATCAAATTTTTGATTTCAAGAAAATAGAGTATCATTTTTGTTATATATAAAATATAAATATATATAATCAGCAAATATTCTTAATTTCATTCATTTGTAACACCTGATATGAAAATTGGTGTAACCTATACATCCTATGCATTACTTTTTAGATAGCATATTCTAGAAACTATTAGTATTTGTTCTAAAATGTATATATTGATTATTGTATTACATGTTATAATCATTAATATTATTTTCTTAAATATTTTTTTTTTTTAAATATTAACGGTGAGGCCATGCCTTTAACTTTATTGAAATTCAATTGAAGTTTTTACAAAGA
>CAJVQA010005403.1:0-16188 GCA_910591915.1 Cetraspora pellucida | reverse complement strand
TTCGTGTAACAGGTCACATGACATTGTCCTTTGGGACAAGGTTGTGGTTACATAAAGGAATGCAAACCAGCAATAGGAAGTGCAAATACTAGATAAGTCCTTGTAGCCATGTAAATCCGTTGAAATTAGATAACAAGAAGTCTATTTGGGAAGACCTGAGTAAAGAGGTAGCCAGATCTTCAACAGCCCTACTGTAAAGGCTAGCCTTATGAAACGGATACCAAGGTCGAAGTAGCCAGATCTTCAACAGCCCTACTGTAAAGGCTAGCCTTATGAAACGGATACCAAGGTTGAAGTAGCCAGATGGGCAAAAACCTCTAGGTAGGAAGTACCACCAACCAGGCCACCAGACTGTGCTGAAGGAAAAGGATATCGGGCCGACCTGATATACCAAGAGACCAGTTGTAAGTTCTATTGAGCTATCTGGATTGGGAGTTTGGTAAACTGGCAGAGGTATACTAAAGTATTTTGGATATGCTGTGAAGTAGATGTTGGGGTTTGTGTGAACTCTACAAGGGCATAGCAGTTTAATGATCAGCCCTGACTACAAGTGTTAGTTCTGCCATAGCAATACCTAGATTAGCTGTAAAAATGGGTACAGAAGGCTTTGGGGGGTTTACCTCAAGGATAAATTAGTCCTAAGGTTGAGACGATGATCTGAGCATCTGGAATGACTCAGTGATGTTAACACAGATTACAGGTTCAGAAGGTTTAAAGTAGAACATCCAAGCAGGGGTGTTAGGTATAGCAATTGGTAGGAAACCTTCAGCAGACTCCTTAAATAGATAATATAGAAAAGTTATACGTGTAGCCAGTTGTATGCTCTCCTGTAGTAGTTCATTGAACCACAATACCGATAAGTGATTAATAAAAGTCAAAAGACCAAAGAGATCACCTTAATACCAAAAAAAAAAGACTTTTCTTCTTTTGTTTATATTTTACAAATATTTTTAAATCTAAAAGTCTAATAATTTTTATATAAAGTAAACATTGTGACGATACAGGTCGGAACTACTCTAAAATTCCCTATTCATAAGGTAGCCGCTAGTTTATTTGCATAACATAGAACGTTACTACACTCGAAAGAAATGTTGGATTTGGCGAGTGTAAGGTGGGTATTTATCACTATATTCTACATCCTATTTTATCTTCTTTTTTATATTTAAAGCATATTACTTATATACTTTTTCTAATATGCTATATATACCAACTACACTATCTATGCTATATGCATTATTTATGCTATATACACTAATTATGCTACATATGTTATATCTACTAAATATCCTATATTTGCTAATTATGCTAAATACCCTATATCTGCTAATTATGCTATATATATGCTATACTACTGTTTAATTATGTAATCGTTTTTAATAAATTATTGATGATTCTATTCTGAATCATGACAACATTTTGTTATATCTAATCTTATCTACTGGACAATATAATTTAGTTTAAAAACTGATTTTATTGTTGTTACTTATAATGTCTAGAAGACTATTAAATTTAAATTTTACTTTTTAAATATTTATTTATTTATTTTTTATTTTTTTTTTTTTTAAGAGAGGTCTTTCCTTTAGTCCTTTATTTCAGTAATATATAATTAGATACAACTAGTACAAATTGATACATTAAACTAAGGGAGTAGGGGTTAGGGCTACTTTACTCTCAACCTATTCTTAGCTAGAATGGTTAAGAGACCTCTAGTCTATGGATTGAGTAATAGGAGATGTTTGGTTTAAAAGTATAAATCTATTAAGCCATAAGGTATATTGTCTATCTATTGATGTTAGTAATGTGTAGTCTGAGTTAGTAATGTTAATGGTTGGTGTTGATAGAATCTGTTGTTGAACATAAGTCCTACTCAGTTTTCATATATGTTTGTATATCTTTTTTGAAATTCAATAATAAATGTTTGGTAGTAGATTCTTTTTTAGTAGGCCTAGTTCAAGTAGGTTATTTGTAATAATTCCAATTGGAATTTGTTGCTCTATGTGGATGTTTTGTATTTCTTGAGCTAGATTTGTTGATGTTGTTGTTTCGATTTCGTTATCTTTGCAGATTTTTGTTATTGCTTCTTTTATTATTTCTTTCAATTCTATTTGGTTGTACAGGCAGGTAAGCATATGGAATGTATCTTCTAGTATGTTTGGGCATTTTGCACAGTATGGGTTAATATGAGTTTTTGGATTTCTTTTATGAAGGTTAAGATGTGTTAGTAGTTTAGAAGTTAAAATTTTGATTTTGAATGTTTTTAAAGTAGATTTTGTAGGATGGTATTTTGACTAAGAGGTTTGTTTTTAAAATTAAGATATTCGAATGTCAGTTTCCAATTGATGTTTGAAAATTTGTCAGAAATATTTTTGATATGCTTTTGATTATTCCATATAATGATTGCTTCTGCTCATTGTAACGTTTTAGGTATTTGGTGAATAGTGTAGGTAGTTGATGTATTCATTATAAAAAGGGAAAAGGTGATGTTTAGTACTTTATTAGTTAGCAGATCTGTATGGAATTAGCAAGAGGCATTTTTTATGCTGATTTTTTCTTCTGTTAGGTTAGTTTTGATCTTTAAATTTTTTGCGTTGATTATAGTATTAAGGAGAATAATGATATTGTTGAAAGGAGTTTTTCTTAGTTTATGTTTTTGTTCTGATAACATTGTAAGCATTGTTGAAATTTTGTTAGAAATGTTGCTCTTATCAGTTAATATTTGAATTTTCGTTTTTTCTGTTATTGTTATGAGAATTATTGCTAGCATTATAAACATTGCATAATCTGAGGAAGAGAAAGTTTGGTTGGTGCAATGCCATACATGATCATTATGATGAAATGATAATTGAGCATAAGGAGTATTGTATCTATTTGTTTTTTTGAAAGTAGTTGTAAGTTTGAGGTATAAGTCTTTTGAGAAAGAACTTGTTGTATATATTTTTCATATCTCTTCTTGATTATTTGCAAAGGTTTGTAGGAGTCAATAATTGGTTCGATATTTTGAAGTTGAAAGTAAATATTTGTGATTTTGTTTAGATTGTATAGTTATTTGGTGAGAGCATAAACAATTAAGGTTTGCATGAACTCGTTTGTGGCAATCAACTTGAATTTTGAAGGTTTGGTGTATAAAATTAGTAAAGTAACAGTGGGTTGTTTTGAATTTTGGGTTTTTGATTTGACATCCAAGGCATGGTATTAATTGATGATCATTTAATAGATGGGTATTGTAGTATTTAATTTTGGCTTGATTATTAATGATACTTGTTAATTTTCTGAAATGTTGAGAATTTGTAATGATCCATTGTGAAGTCATTGTGTTAATCTTTATAAAAGTATATGGGTTGAGATAGATTAGTATTGTAGATGGATTTGTTAGTGAAGTTATATGGTCTGTGATTGCTTTGAACCATTTTGGAGTTTTCCCTCTTGATATTTTTTGTATATTGTGATGAAAAGATATCCAATCTAAAATCTTGTAGTTTGAGTAGTTAAGAAATTGTTCAATACAGGTTATATTATGATTGTTTAGCTTTTCTTTGATTGTGTATGGTTGTTTCATTGATTGGAGAATTTGGTTAATAGATGTGCCCTTTGTTTGTTTAGAAATAGGCCATGAGTTAGTTGTGTGTTCTAGCTGAATGTTTAGTAAATGAAGTATGAGTATCATTTGGGCTGTATTTGTTTTAACTTTATTTGTAGATAATATAGGTTGTTCTAATAAGATTAATTTGTTTGAATTAGCTGCATTTTGAATTTGTTGTAATCAGATTTTTAGACTATGAGTATCAAAGTCAGGTGAATTAATGCTTCTATCTAATGTACAAATTTGTTGTTGTTGTTGGATGTTGTAAAGTATATTTAGGACATATATATTCAAATAATATAGGATGGAGTTAGGAGTGGACCGAGCTAGTCTAGCTTTTTGTTTAATGATGTTTGTATATAGGTTTGTAATCATGTTGCAAGAATGTTTTGTTAGATAAGTACTTTGCATTTGATATGCTGCACATGTAAGGATTACATTATTGATAATGTAGATAGCCTGTTTGTCCATTATTTTAGCAAATTTGATTTTGTTTAAGTTAGATGTAATGTCTTTAATAAGGAATTTTTTTGTGGGTTGGAGTGATGGGTCTCGAGTAAGCCATGGCTCTAGATGTCTAAATATTGCTTTTTGTTGAATGTTTGAAATATTCTTTTCTTGAAATGTTATATTAGCATTAGGGTTTGAGTCATTAGTTACTAGTGTTGATTTGTGAGGGTTGACTTTGATGTTGGCATAAGAAAGGAAGGAGTTAACTGTTTTTAGTATGTTTTGTAACTCTTGTTTATCTTTGGCTATCCATATTATGTCATCCATATATGCTACTATGGAAGTATATATTGATATATTAGAGGAATGTGTATGAGTATTAAGTTGGTAACCTTGATATGCTGTATCGATTCGGTTGATGAGTGGATCATAGTAAATCCTTCATAGGATTGGAGAAAAGGTCTCTCCCTGATCAATTTCATTTTGTATAATATAAGGTTGTGTTAGTTCAATGCTTGTAATAACAAAATTCTGTCTGTTGTTCAAAAGATGATTTAATAAGTTTATAATTAAGTGAGGAATATGGATTCATTGGAGAGTCTTGATTAGTAGAAGGATATATACTGTATCATAGGCTTTGGACATATCTTGTGCTAAGATCCAATATTTGTTTTTTGTTATATTGGCGTGCTCTATTATATGAGAAATAATTTGAATGAGTTGGAGAATGGAAGTAAATGGAAGTGTTACATTGTTATTTGGGTTTAGGATTGGGTATTGGGTAAGGATTTTATTTAGTCGATGGGTAATTATTTTGGTAAAAATTTTTCGAGTATGTTCAATTAGTGTGATTGGTTGAGTATATGTAAGATCATTGTTATAATGTTGTTTTTTTGAAATAGCCCAGATATTTGTATGTTCTCAGCTATTTGGTGTTTTTTCGATTATTAGACAAGCATTGAAAATCTGTAGAAGAATTTGTTTTGCTGATGTTGGAAGGTTTTGGATCATTTTATTTGATATTCCTGAAGGGCCAGTGGCTTTATGTAGTGGTGATAATGTTATAGTTTCTGTTAATTCGAAGATTAATATTAGTTGTAGCAAGTCATTATATATGTTGGAGTCAATATTCGGTAATGGTTGAAGAAACTGAGTCCATTCATGTTTAAAATTAGGGTTTGTTGGGTTGTGTTTAGTCCAGTTGTTGAAGTGTTCTTTTGTTGCTTGTTTTATTTCTTCTGGATTATTAATTATTTTATCTGCTGTTATGATTTTATCAAACAAAACTTGGTCCTAATTATGTTTAAGTATACTGTTTATCATGTGTGATATGTTTGATTCTATGTTGTTATATCTTCGTTGTATGTAAAAATTTATTTTTTCTTTTTGTGCATTTTGGATTTCTAGGCTACGAGATTTCCATAAGGTTTTTTTAAGCTGTTTCACAGTTTGCTGAAGGTTGTTGAAGTTTGAAGTAAGGTCCTGGGTTTGGCATAGAGAAATAGTTTGTTCAGAATATGATAATATTTGTTGAAATAGATTGTTTAAATCTTGTATTGTAGACTGAATTGAAGTTGGAGGTTTGATATTTCTCAAGATAGAAAGGCATTTGTTTGTTAGTTTAAGTGCTAAATGTAATTTAGTTGCTTTTAAGGAAAAGGCATAGTGCTTTTGGGGCATTGTGTATGTTTTTGGTATTGTTTGGTTTGCAACTTTCTTGATTGAATTTAATTATTTGTTCTAGAGGTTGTTTAGTTGTTGAAATGTTGTAATATTGTGAATCAGGTTTATTAGTTTGATTTCAGCTTCTAGTTTATTGATAAATTCTTCCCAATGTGTCTGTTGTCATTTGGTGGTAAAGGTATATCTTTTTTTTCTTCTTTTTGGATCTAGGTATTTTTAGTTGAAAGTTTGTCTTTCAGGTAGTAGTAATTATTTTATGGTCACTATCAGTGATATCCACTAAGTCAGTAATTAAGGGTGGAGTAAAATCTAAAAGGATTTCTGAATTAACCCATATGTCATCGATTTGACTTTGATTTGAGTCTCTTTGCCATGTAGGTTCTGTTATGGCATAGAATTCTAGTAAGCTCATAGATGATGTAGATTGAAGTGCTGAAAATAGATTTGCTGATCACTTGTGTCTGTTGGAGTTGTCATTAAAATCTCCCATTGTAATTGTATGTCAGTTATTACTTCTTGCTTGAGTTAACCAGTTTATAATTGTGTTTTGAGTAGATTTAAGTTGTTCTGGATGGTTTGAAGGTAGGTATAATGAAATTATACAAAGTTTATTGTTAGCAGGAAGGTGGAAATCAATGCATATTGCAGTGCCTGGAACAGTTTGTATGTTGAATATAAAGGGTTGAAGTGAGTTGTGAAGCATGATCGCAGTGCTTATACTGGCTTCATGTTAAGAGCTGTTCTTAGGTATGAAGTTTGATGTATAAATTTTGTAGAGTGGATTAGAGAGTTCTGTAAAAGAAGAGTTTTTTAGTTTTGTTTCTGTAATAGAAACAATGTGGTAGTTATTTTTAGCACAGAATTCAAGCCATATTTGTAGTTTTAGTGGATCATTAAGTCCTTGAATATTATGAGTAGCGAAGTTAAGATAATCCTTAATGTTGATAGGAAAATTGTTTGTAGAAGTATCTGGTATTTTAGTTGAATTGTTGTTGCCTATTTGGGAAGATAGTAAATCTGGTTTTATTTGTGTAATATTTATGATTGAGGGGAGTAGTTATCAAAAATATCCCAGTAAGGATCAGGTAGGTTGGGAAGTTCAAAGAGTTGTGGAGGTAAGCCTTGGAAGGAGAAGTGATTACGAAGTTGTATGATAATGTCAGCTATCTGTTCATGTGTTGTTATTGGTAGTTGAACAGTTTGGGATTGGTCTAATTCTCTCAAGGCTGTTTGAATTTCATCAAGACTTGAAGGAAGATTTGGTTTAGTATTTTCTTTTTTTGTAGTATTATTAATTGAAATCTATTCTGTAGATAGTTGGTAAAAGAAGTAATGTGTGCAGAGTTGTCTGGCAGTTTCTACTAGAATTTTAGGGCTTGTAATAGAGAGTGTTAGGTTAAGCTCAGTAATCAGAATAGGATCTGTAGGTAGTTGAGGTTTATTTGTAGGATTAACTGTCATATACTCTAGTGGTAGTGGGATGTTGAATTTGTATGTATCTTGTATTTCTGCTAGGAATTCTTTTGCTAAATAATAATCGGTTATAGGAAAATTATAAGTAATAGAGGTCTTGATTTGATTTGGTTCCTTTGGGAGTGGTTTTTTTTGAATAAAGTAGTCGTTTGGAATTTTGTGAAAGCTGTAATGCTCTCGTAGGATGTTTATGTAATGTTTGAAATCAGTTGAATCTTTGGGATTGCAAGGGAAGAGGTATCTTATGGCTGAATTAAGATTTTGAGGTGTTGATGGTAGGGGTTCCCATGTGGGTAGTAGGTCAAAATAATTAGATGGTATACGATCAAAGTCATAATATTTGTGTAGTTTTTGTCTGTATTCTGCTAAATAAGGTAATTCTGATCAACTTGTTATTGGAAACATTGCATGTGTTTCTGCATTTAATTCAGTTGGATTTTCAGAGAGGGGAATAATAAGATTAGCAAAGTAGCTATCGTTGAGTTGATCGAAAGTGTAGATTTTATAAAGTGCAGCACTGTTGCTTGAGTAAATTTTCGATCTTCGATTGGAAGTAGGAAAGAAAGCATTTTTTTTATGCTTTGGTCGATTAGATCTGGAGAAGTTGGTAGTAGAATAAGAAATTGGGAGTGTGCTTCATTAAGAAGTTTGCATGTTTCTTCGAAGGTAAGTACACAAGGAATTTGTACAAGATTAAGACAGTAAAATATATGTCTTGTACATTCGTGAGGACTTTTTGTAAGAAAATCTAGGTTTCTAATATAATCTAAAGCAATTTTGATTTTGAGTTTTTTGTAGATTTGGTCTCTGTTAACTTTGTTAATCAAAATAGCATTGTGTAGTTTTTTATATTTTTCAAGAGCAATTTGGTATAGGGAGTTGAATTCTTTTTGATGTTGAGAGGCTGTAGCTTTTGTTCTTGTAAAGAAGCGAAAAAATGCTGTATCTAGATAATTAAATTTTTAATTAATAGCATATAGAATGTTGTGAATTAGAGGGATGGTTTGAATTTTGTGAATAAAAAATTCCAAGAGTTGTTGTTTGTCATTTAGGGCTTCAATCATTTTATCATTGTTCCAAGTTTGGAGATCGAAGTTGATTGCTTGTCTTGCTGCAAGAGCTTTAGTTACAGAATTACACCAGTCGAAAGTTGTGTTGTTTTTTGATTTTGATAAGTTAGATGTTAAAGCTTTGCTATATGATTGCTTGGTAACTTGTTGATAATCTTTAGAAGTATTTGAGATGGTGTCCATGTTGTTAGTCTGCATAGTTAGCATCGAGCTTGATTGAGTTGGTAGGTTTTCTGTAAGTGTAATTGGTTCAGAGTTTCATGGGTTGTTTTTTGGAATAAAACTATTAGATACAGATGTCAAGTATGATGAATCAGGTAATATGATGTTGAAGTTTTGGGGCATGGGAATATTTGCTGATTTGGGCATGTTTGTTTTGGTGACTGTAGTGTGTGATGTCATTTGAGATTTTGTAAGGGGTAAGCTGAGTTGTTCACTTTTTGTTAAATTTTTTCAACGAGAGTAGGGTGTAAAGAAAACAGAAGAGTTAGAGTTATTAGTTTTATTTTTTTTTAAAAAAAGGAAGTTTGTTTCTAGTTCTGCATTTTCTTTAGGTCTTTCAATAGAAGGAGCTTGAGATGTAACTGATGTGGTTTGGATGTTTAGTTGAACTAGGGCCCTGTAGGGATCCATCTGTGAAGATAGTAGCACTGAGTCGATGTTAAGAGAAGTTTTGAAGTCTTGTAGTTTAGTAGTTGAGGTTCTTTGTCTTTTAGCTATGTTGAATTAGACTTGGGTGTTCTGGGAGTTTATTTTCTCTCTTTTTAAGTATCTTTTGTTCTATTTTAATTAATATGTTCAATATTTTAGTACTGATTTTGTTTACTTTTTTGTTTTTTCAATAATCTACGAAAAGAGTTTTTTTTTTATATAATATTTAATTTTTATTTTTATTTAATTTTTTCTTTAAATAAAAGATCTTTTATTTAGCACTTGTGTTAATTAAAGTTTATTATAACTTGCTAGTTTTTAGTAAATTTTATTACAATATTAAAGTATACTATATTAAACTATTTAAATTAAAAGTCTAAAGAATTTTATTGATTTTAAATAATAATTAATAGAAGTTAGTAAAAAAAAAACATCAGGATTTAAATAAATCTTACAAGAATGTAATAGTTTAATAATTAATTTTAATTATAAGTATTAGTTTAAGAATAGAGGTTACATAGATTATTTTTATATAGTTTTATATGGTATTTTGAAATTTTTATATAAAATTGAAATATATTACTTATAAAACTTTTTTAAATTACAACTAATTTTTATTAAAATTTTATAAAATATAAATAAAATAATTTATCTATTATGGTAAAATTTTGAACTATTATTATATTTAAAAAATATATACTTATATATCACAAAGTTTTTTTAGGATGGCTCAAAATTTTCTAGATAGTACAAGAGTACTAAATTTGATTGGTTAATTTCTGTAACCTTATAAGTTAATTTAATTAATAAATTTTTATATTTAATCTTTAAAAAGTTATATCTTATTGAGTTTTAATTAAATTTAATAATTTTATTATCATTAAAAATATAAAGATCTGCTTTACAAACTTTTTTTATAAATAGGGTTGTAGTGACCTAGTGAAGTAGTTAGGTTGTCAACCCCCAAGTGGCAGGTCCAGAGTTCAAATCCCAGTGGCAATGTAAAATTTGAAAATCCTCTCTGTGTTATGATTAACTGTTTCTCACAATTAGTTGGGATATGACATCTGTAATCTATGTCGCACCAGCATGACTGGCAGGTCACATGGCATTTGTGTAACAGTCATATGACATTGTCCTTTGGAACAAGGTCTGTGTTTACACGAAGAAATGCAAACCGGTACTGGGCGGTACAAACTTACAATAAGTCCTCGTGGTCATGTAAATCATAGGAACCAATAGAAGAAAGATGGAAGTCCACTTGGAGAACTCGAGTAGAGAGATAACCTAAGCTTTTGACAGTGCTACTGTAAAGACTAGACTTATGAAACAGAGCTAGAACTTGTGAAACCAAGCAAATGTGTCAGTCTTTGAGAAGGAACAGGATGAACCAATCAGGCTGCCAGAATTTCTAAGTTCCAGAGGAAAAAGGTATATGCTAGCAAACATTTAAACCAGAGGTATAGTCTTGCCCTACCTTTCTAGGCTATCTGGAATGGCAGCTTGATGAAACTTGAATTGAATACCAAAGTAGTAAGAATATGTTATGAAGTAAGTATCAGAGTTGGAGTGAACTCTACAAAGGCATAGTGGTTTAATAATACATCCTGACTGCCAGTATTGGTCTTGGCCATAGTAATATTAGATCAGTTGTAAGAATAGGATACAGAAGATTCTGAAAGGTTTAGTACAAGGTCAAAGGTTCCAAAGAACTGCTTTAAAGACTTAGTGGCCATGATATATTTTTACTGGCATTGGCCAGGGTCATTGGTAGGCAGAGGTAAGTAGGTGGATATGAAAACAGAGTGGTTAAATAGGAAACCTACAAGTGGGTTCCAGATATGGCAGCTAGTGTAAAACCTTCGGACGGACTACTTAAATTAGACAATGACTAAAGTTATATAAGTGGCTAGTTGTACACTCTCTTCATGATTGTCCCCTATGGTTATAAAGCAATCATTAGCCAAATATACTATCAATAAAATTCTGGGTCGCAAGTACTCACCTTAATATTTAAAAAAAAAAAATAATAATAATCAATTTTTTGTTAATATTAATACATATTTATCAATTAATTTATATTGATTTTGATATATGGGATCTTTGCTAGAAATTTTTTTTTTAAAATAAATTTATTTTGATATTTCTAATTAAAATCTTTTATAACAATAGCTTGAAGAATAATTTTCCTAACAAAGATTTTATATATCAATTTATAACTACTCTGTTAATATATATTGTTTTTTTTTAAACTTTGGCAGTCTTGCTATTTATCTTTATTAAGTATTTAATATACATTTTAGTATACAGTTATGCTTAAATTTGGTTCAACATCCTCTGACTACTTCAAAAATATTCAAAAATGGTTTGCTGCATTGGTTGGAAATTTATTCAGATCTAATGACTATACCAAGCTAGCCTTTAAGACTATAAAAAAAGAGTTTTACATTATTATTAACAAAATTTTTAACTGACTCTAACTATAACTATTGTATTCTATTACTATTTTCATTTTTTTTCTTTATTTTCTTCTTTCTTTGGACTAGGTTTTGCTTATTTGACTTTGCTGCTCTTGTCTCTTTTGGTGTACTTGTAGTTGCAAATAGTTGTTTTTTGTATTTTCTCTTTTTTTTTAGGTCTATTCTTAGTTTTTTTTTCTAAACAATAACTAACTGCTTTATATTGTTTCTTCTATATATGTTTGTAAAAGCTATTCTATACTGTGTTTACTAATGTTTATAAAATTTTTTTTGCTTCTGTTAATGTTTGTGTCAGTTCTTGAATTACTTTTGTAGCTTTTTTTATAAATTAATCTCTTAATTATTTTATATTTATTCTCTTTTTTTTTCTCTTTGATTCTTTTTATATAATTTCTTTAAGTTTTCTTTTATCTAAATTCTTTTATGATTTTTTTATTAATGCTAATCATATTAGATTGATTGAGGTTTCTTCTTTATTTTGTCAGTCTCTTTTATGATTACTACATATTGCTAAATGCTCTTGGTTTTCTTTTTTTTTTCATTGCACAGAATACAACATAAACTTATATAAAAATCTAGACATTACTCTGCTAATGTCTTTAGTAGAGATAATTTTTTTTTTAAATACTTGATTAGTATTTAAATTGCTTGTTCTTCTTTATATTAGTATATCTTACTCCACTCTGATCTTTAATTTTTTTTTCACAAAGATGGCCAATTATGCTTTTTTGTCTTATTGTTTAGTTTTAGCTTTTTTATAACTGATGAAAATTTCTATTTTGCATTTATTTTTAGATTAAAAACATCTTTCAAAAATTGTCTTATTGGAACTTCTATTGCATTATCTTCTTAATACATCGAAACATTCCTACTTTGTATTGTTTCTTTAATTATTCTATTTCTATTTTCTAAACTATTATCTAATTTTACTAAACTATCTGCTAAGTTATTCTATCTATTATTACTATATTCTTTAATTTTAACTAATTTGAGCTGCAATTCTTTGAAACCTATAATTTCTATTAAGTTTCTTTTTATATTATAGTTCTTTTCTCTAAGCTATTGTTTGTTAGTCTTAATTTTTAGTTTTCTATTTATTTCTATTATTGCTAATATATTATCTGTATATATTTTATTTTTACTATTTTTGAATATAATTAAAAGCATTTCTCAGATTACCAACAGTTCTGGCTTGGTTGATAATAGTTAGTTTTGTATTCTAAAATAACCTTTATCAATTTTTATTTTTTATTTTTTGTTTACTTGCATTCAACTAGCATCCATTTTGTTGCCTCTAATTCTTTCTTTTAGATTAGATTTTTGAGTAAATCATCTGCATAAAAGAACAAATATGTGTAGTCTTCTATTTGGATTTTATATAATTTGCTATTCAGTTCTTTTTTTAACTTGTTGCTTATATGTTGCTTTTGAATTAGCTCTTCTTCTTGTATAAGACACACTTATCAGAAAAATTTTTGAATAGTTACTAATTAATATATATTAAAAAATCAATATATATTAATTGAAATATAATGATATGTATTAGCAGAATAGTTTTTTTTTTTTTTTTTTTTTTTAATCTTTGACAGCCATGATGGTTAACTAGTCAGAAGTTTATTTATAAATGTTTAGTACAGACAATATACAAATAGAACTATATCTAACTCTATGTGCCATTATTATGCAGTTACCCCAATTGGCACCTATGAGTGACCTGCCACACCAGACCTGCTAAAGTCTGGATCGAGCTTGTCTGTCTGCTGCCCTACAATTGAACAGCACCAATCTGATACCATTCATTTGTAGAGAGGTAAAAAACCAAAAAAAATTTTCTTGTTGAGAAGAAATGTGCTAAAAAAAAAGTGTATAAGGGAGAAACATAAAAAAAACAAATATCAAGAAATAAAAAAGAAGAAAATTGTTGACAAAGGTCAGACAAATGGTTACTAATTATAAAGGCTGTGTCAGCCTATTAAAAATTATATGTTACTAAATATAGTAATATCTACTTTAACTCTATCTAATTAATATATTTAATACTAAAGCTTATATTCTAAGAGAAACAATTCAAATACTAAACTGGCAGAGAATTTTCTATGTGCCAGATGCCCCAACTCCTTGTCACTGGATTCATCTTCATATATGACTCATCGTACTTTTTATCAGATCTTACATTTCAACACTTGTCACATTTTCGACTAATCATCTCATTTTTGCCAAAAACCTCTAATCTCATCTCATTGTTGTGTTTTTTCAAGACATGTATACTCGTGCTTTATCTGCAATATAGGCTCTTTCTGAATAGAACTAATAAAAAATTCTGATTTGGAAGGATCAACAATGCCAATTTCAATGGGGGTAAGCTAGATTCTCACTTTTTAATAAAAATTTCTTGGAAAAAGTGGAAAAGGAATTTTTATAACACCAACTGTAATGAGTATAGGAGTTTACGTTATATAAAATAGTATATTCAATTAAGCTTTTATTTTTGCTACTGCTTAGATATAGCTTGACAAAACTTCCTTAGTTGTAGCCAAAGTTACTTTTTCAATAACTTCATAGACTTCTACTGGAGAGCCAAATCTACAAGGAGCTGTCTTTTTCAATTTTTTTTTATATGGCCTACAGCAATCTGAAACTCTTGAACTCAGACACTATACAGTGAAGTTTTGTTATATATAAACATACTAACTATATAATTTTTGTAGGTCAGTATGTGTGAAAAAATTGATGCAGAGGATCATTAGAAAGAGTGTGATTAGCAGAATAGTTATAAATCAATATATATCAAAATCAATATAAATTAATAAATAGATATGTATCAATAGTAACAAAAAATCAATTATAATCAAAATTATTTAAATTAATATATATTATTATTTATAAAAAATTGATTATCTTTAAAATTAATTAAATCAATATTTATTGTTATTTACAAAAATTTAATTATTTTCAAAATTATATAAATTGATACTTATTGTTATTAACAAAAAATTAATTATCTTCGATTTTATTTAAATCGATACATATATAAACTTATTGTTATCTATTAAAATATAATGTATATAATATACACTTTAAATATTAATATATTTTTAACTTAAAAAATGAAACTATTCAATAAATATTTATTTATTTTATTAAATCTTAGAACTATATATACTGTCTTATTAATGTTATTTAATAGTATATAACTATAATATTTAAATAAGTTTAATTTGAGCATTTCTATAATTTACCAACTTTCTTATATTAATGAACTAAGGTGAACTTTAGTGGCTTTTGGTTTGTTTGATAAAATTTAAGTATAAGAAGTACCTTGAAATAATATTTATATTATTAATTTATTCTTAAAGTATCATTTACTTATAATTATAATTTACTATTGTTAGGCAAATTTTAATAAAAAATTTGAATTAAGCAACTGTTTAATACATACCAAACTATATCAATTTATTTTTTTATTCTTTTCATAACTACTAACTATAATGTTTAAAAACATAAAACTTTCATATTAGCAATAGCACAAATTATGTTTGTACTTTCTAATGAAGCTAAAAAAAATACCTGTATATAATTAAAATTGTTAAAAAATGAAATTAGTTTCTTTTTAAAAAATTTATTAAGACTGGTTAAAAGGTTTTAAAACCTTTTAATTTGTAATAGGTTCAGATTATTTTTGTTGTTTTTAAAAAAATTATCTAACTTATCTAAACTTTAAGTCCACATAGTGTTTCCAAACTCTTTTACTTAGCAGTATTTTTTTTTAGCTTTTTTTTAGTTAACTTTTGTTATATAATCTAATATAATAATTATTCATAATTAAAATTATATTTTAACTAAATAATATATTGTAATATATGACAAAATAATAACTTAAGAGTATTATTTTATGGCAACCCATTACTATAGTGATCTCATAATTAACTAATTAAAATTAAGCACATAATTCATACAAGAACAATGCTAAAATTGTTTACCAAACTTTGATCAAAGATTAAAGTTTGATAAAAATTTTAAAACATATATTAAACAAAAACTGTATTAAAATTGTTTATCAAACTTTGCTTGAAAATATTTTAGCAACCAATTGATCAAATTTGATAAAAATTTTTTATTCGAATTCTACAGTTCTATAAAATTTAAATAAAAAAATTTTTATCAAATTTGATTAATTAGTTGCTAAAATATTTTTAATCAAAGCTTGATAAAAATTTTAAAATTTATATTATACAGAAACTGCCAAAATTGTTTATCAAACTTTGATCAAAGATATCTTAACAACCAATTGCTCAAATTTAATAATTTTTTTTTATTTAAATTTTACAGTTCTGTAGAATTTAAATAAAAAAATTGTCATTGAATTTGATTAATTGGTTGCTAAGATATCTTTAATCAAAGTTTAATGAAAATTTTAAAACATATATTATATAAGAACTGTATTAAAATTGTTTACCAAACTTTGATTAAAGATATCTTAACAACCAATTGATCAAATTTGATGAAAATTTTATTAATTGATTACTAAAATATTTTTAATCAAAGTTTGATGAAAATTTTAAAATATATATTATACAGAAACTGTGCTGAAATTGTTTACCTAATTAATTTTAATAAATTTTTTTAATTTAAATTCTACAGTTCTATAGAATTTGAATAAAAAAATTTTCATCAAATTTAATTAATTGGTTACTAAGATATCTTTGATCAAAGTTTGGTAAAAATTTTTTTTTTTTGATATTAAACTAGCCTCTTTTGGGCCTAGGGTTTTATTCAGTAAATTGGACATAGGGACTCATGG
>CAJVQA010005402.1:0-16188 GCA_910591915.1 Cetraspora pellucida | reverse complement strand
GCAATCATTAGCTGAATGTACTATCAATAAAATCCTGGGTCACAAGTACTCACCTTAATATTTAAAAAAAAAAAAAAGCAAAATTTTTTACAAATAATACAAAATAATTATAAATAATAAAAACTTAAATTAAAGATTTTAGTTAAAATTATTGTTATTTATTATTATTGTTTTGTATATTATAATAAATAAAATAAGATTTCTTACTAAATATACTATAATATTCTAAGTTTATAAAAATTGAATAATAAATATTTATAAAAAACTATTTCAATAGTACTAATAGATTTTACTAATTACTAAATTAAGATTATAATTATAACCTATATTAAAATTTAACAAGAATTTTTTTATTAATATATAGAAAATAATTATATAAATGAAATTTTAAGTTACAAAAGTTTTTTTAAAAAATAATGTTTTATTTTAATTTTATATTATACTTGATTTTGTAATTTACTTAATCAATTAGTAAAAATTTTTTGATAATAATTTTATAAATTTTTTTAAAATAATAGTAATATTAATTTTAATATTAATCTTAATTAAAGTCTTTTTTTGAATTAGTTTAACACTTGCAAACTAATATTATTTAATAAAAAATATGTATAACTATATACATATATTGCTTTAATTGTTGTATTGAAGAAGATAAAACTCAATTAAAAAAATACTATTGGTATTGTAATAAAATTTACTAAAAACTAGCAAGCTGTAGTAAACTTTAAATAGCACAAGTAATGCTTGTATACAAATAATAAACTAATATTATATCTTTCTATTTATACTAATATTTTGTACTCTATTATGCAATAACTTATATATTAACTAAAAATAAAACATATATTATTGTATAGCTTATATATGCATATACAAAACTCTTTATGATCATTTAATATTTAGAAGCTTCTTTATAGATATTGTCCTAAGTATAACTAAAAATAACTATAGTAGTAAATAGAAACTATATAGTAATACTATAGTAAATATTGTATTATAATTAATAAATATTAATTAACTATAATTAAATTAATTATTTTATTATTTTAGAGTGTTCTAAGGCATCTGAGATATCTAAAACATGATCTGAGTTCTTTGGTCAGAGTTCTTGTAATGTTAAACAAATATTTTTTTAGATATTTAAACAACTATTAATTAGAATAATATACTATAAGAAATATACTAATAAACAAATATTAACCTATTAAATAGACAATTAAAACTAATAAAATAATTTATAAACTATATAAAAATACTAAGAAAAATATAAAATATAATATAAAACTAAAAATAAATATATAATAATATATAAAAAAATAAATTCTATTATAATATAAAAGTTAAATTATAAAAAAAAAAGAATATTAGTTAGAATTAGTAAAAATAGTATATGTGAATAAAAAATATCTAAAAACACAAAAAAGTGTTTAAAGATCTTCTTTTCTTTTTAAAAAATTTATTATAAAACCAGATTAGATTCCTTCTTGTTAAAAGAGTAATTTAAGTAATAACTATTTTTATACAAAAAAATATAATAATTAATAAAGCTTTTAAATTGTATTCTAAATAAAAAGACTAAATTCAAAATAATAAAATATTTTTTAAAATCTTTTTATTTACTTTATCTAAATCTCTCTCAAAATTCTCTTTAACTATTATTCTAGATCTGTATAAAATTAGTCTGTTTCTTAATATATATAAAAATATTATACAAAATACTTCTTTTCTTAATGACAATTTATCACTTTTTTTAGGTTTTGGCATATATATTGATGGCTGCTAATCTGATCATAACAATATGTATAATTATTAATGCTTTTAATAATAAGGCAAATTATATATTTTGTTATTTTTTAATTAACATTAATATTAAAATTACTTTGTATTTAGTTATATTTATATAAGTAAAATTACTTTCTTAATGTTTGTTGTTGATGCATCAAGATGAGTTTAGATTACTGTTTTTGATATTTTTGCTAATTTTGTTTTGTCATACTAAACTGAATTTATTTAATTTAATTGGTTTATTATTATATATTCTATATAAAAAACATTATCTAAATTACAATTTTTAGGTTTATCATAATTAAAATATAGAATTTTATTTAATAATTTCTTTAAATTTCTTTCTTTTTTTAGTTTATATTTGTTAATTTTAAAATTTTTTTTTAATATTAATAATAAGACCATGGCTTTAACTTTATTGAAATTCAATTAAAGCTTTTATAAAAGAAAGCTTGCTTTTTAATTACATATAAAAAATAAAGACTCAAACATATAATTTGTAATCTAAACTTGCAAGAATGACCAAGGTTCACTTAAATTTAGGTATTAGTAATAATATAAGAGAAAAAAGTATGATATTTAATTTATTAGATAGTTCAAAAATCAATTTTGTAATAATTTATGATATTAAAATAGAGAATAAGAGTAGATTAGAAGAAGAACTATAAGTTAAATTTGTAATAAATATAGTTTAAAATGTACAGAACATGAAATAAATATGTAATTTATATTTAAATAGAGAAGAAATTTAATAAAAGAGAAATAGCTATATAGTAAGGAATAGAAATATTATGAATAGTAGAAATAAGGTTAATAGGAACTAGACCAGATAAGAGATAACATATGTAAAAAGTTATGCAATTTAAAGCTATTAAGTGTAAGAATTTTTTAATATAAATTAGAAACAAGATTTGTAGACATGTCAAGAGCAGTAGCATTTAAGATGCAATTAAAAGAATTAGAAATTAAGTAATAAATTGTTTGAGTAGAAAGACAAAGAGTTTAATATAATGAAGAGCTAGTTTGATTATATTAGTAACAAAAAGAAGAGTAAGAGGGTTATGTTTATAAAGAGTGTAAGTAACTAATAATTCATCTAAGATAATTTTAATACAGAAGATTTTTAAAATAAAGGAATAGAAGCTATAAGCAAAATTAGAAATCTTTTGATTATTATTAATATAAAGCCAAGTGGTCTTTCAGTTAATATTAAGTACAATAGTAGACTATTGTTAGAAATAATGTTAGGATATCAAAGTGTTATAATATAAGCTTAACATATAGTATAAATAGAGCATTTAATAAGAATCTCAATAAGAAATTAGTCAATAAATAGAATATAGACAGAGTTGTAAAGATTGTTAGTTAAAAATATTAAAAAAAGTAGTATTTGGTAACTATGAGCAAATTGGTCAGTAAGGTTATTAAATAAGTTATCTTAGTATACAGTAACTTTGTAAAAAATAAGTTGAATGTTGTATGAGTTAATGAAGTTAATAAGAGCTTACCAAATAAAAAGGTAGAGTATGAATATAAAAGAGTTTAGATACTAATGAGCAAATACTATAATATTTAGAGATTACAGATTGTGAATCAGTAAAGATATAAACAGAACAGTTTCTAGAAACAATTATGATTGCTGAGAAAATAGCAAGAATTTTAGTTTTAAAAAAGCATAACTAGAGTTTAACTTGTGTTTGAAATGAGTAAATAGTTGCAGAATTATCAACTTAAACCCAACCTATATCTATAGAGTATTGAGATGTACCAAGCTTAATAACAGAACTATCAGTATAAAATGAAATAGTAGTTAGATTATAATTAGAATTAGCAATGGACTGTAAGCTATCAGTAAGTTAATTAGACTAAAAGATGTAAGATAATTGTTATAAGTTGATTATTAATAAAAGAGAAAATAGAATATATAAAGAATATTGAATAGTTATAGAATATACAATATTAAGAAAATTAATATGTAGATTAAAAGTTTTGACAAAATTAATATGACAAAGTAGTTTTGTAGTTAGGTTTATAGAAATAAAGATAGTGTATTTGTTGGTAATTATATTAGAATTAAGATAATATTCAGAATATATTATAGTAATAGAAAGAGAAATAAAATATAAATTTGAAAACTAGAACTGATATAAGCAATATTAGTAAGTAATAAGGGTAAGACCTATAGAAGTATTATGTTTTTTGATCTTGCCAATAATTATTAGATCATTAAGGACAATAAGTAACCAGAATTTGATATTAGAGATAAAGTAATTAGTAATATAAAAAAAGTAATTTGTTTAAAGTAGATTAAAGTGAATATGTAGAATATATTGATGGGAATGGTTTATAGTAATGTCTTAAAGAGTAGTAAACCATTGAGATATAATACCTTTAGAGAGTTTGTTTAATCTAGAAAAAATGTATTGCTAATGTAATAAGTATAAATTATTATATATAGTAAGTTGATTAAGAAGAAATAGTTTATGATATCTAAGTTGTTTTTAAAGATAGAATATTTGAGATAAGAAAAAAAAAGAAATTCAAAAGAAATAGCTCTATTATTTAGAGTATATAGAATGTTATAAGTTGAATTAGCGAAAAATAATCAGCCAATATGTTTAATAAGCTGAATAATTTTAAAAGTTTGTAGTTAGACAGTTAGGACATTAATAATTGAATTAAAATATAAGAGATATTAGTAAAAGACCAAAGGTTGTTTTGTAACTGTTGAATTTAAATATAAGTAGATATGCATAATAGGAGCATAGCAGAAACTTGTATCTGATATATTCCATAATCATTGTTACACAGATTATTTATATAGTCAATTGAAAATTTGATATACGGTTGTAGTCTAAAAACCAGAAATTTTGCAATCCGCTTACCCATAATAAGTTAAACCAAAAGTACCTTCCTTTATAAGTAAAATTTCTTCATTTTGAGTATTTCTAACAAAAAATCTTTTCTAATTATTTTCAATTGCTTTTCTCAGAAAGTTTTCATAAGAACAAAGACAGGGCGTTTGGTAATTGACAGAGTTTGTTGAGTTTCTACTATGTATTTTATGCATTGAAATTGATTTGATTGATCAATAATCATGTTTGGATCTATATCAATAACCTGTGATTTTCCGTAAAAATACGAGTTTCTGCTATGCTCATAATAGTTTAGAATTATTAAGTTGTTTGAGAAGATTAGAAATATGATGTTGTAATTAAATATTTTAGATGTGTTTGATATTGTAGATTTGGAAATATAAAAAGATACTAGAGGATATTATATAACAAAGTTTAGTTTTAAGTTTAACAAGACTGATATATTAGGTAAAAATTTTATTGCAGATAGGTTAACTAATTATAATGTTTTTAATTTTTAAATTTAAGAGTATATAATCTTTGGTTTAACTTATTTTTGTATATTATATTTAGAATCAGACTTATTAATATTTGATGTATATAAAAATAAATTATGTATATGAATTTCTATTAAAAATTTAAGGGTAGAGTGTATGTAGATCATTTTTTATATGATCTAGATGATATAATAGATTTTTATATAGTAAATTAAAAATGTGTTACTAATAAAACTTTTTTATTTTTTAATTAATTTTTATCAAAATTTAATAATATATAGGTTTAAATAAGTTATTTATTATATTAAAATTTTATAAGAAGTTTACTTTAAAAAAATTCTATTTGAATATAACTTGAATTCTTCCAGAAAGCCCTATGATTTTTCTGAGATTACACAAAAAAGCTAACTTTAATTGGCTAATTTCTGAGTTTTATATCAATTTTAATAATTTTACTACTGTTAAAATCACAAGAACCTACTCTAAAACTTTACTTAGAAGCTCAAAAAATATTTAATTAGTAAAATTTTCATAATTGAAATTATAAAAAAAATATACTATTAAGTTTATATATAATTTTAAAATATTACACCCTACCTTTAAATAAAAAGTTTAGTTATCTTTATTATTAGTTTTATTATATCTAATATCATAGTCTCTGTATATATATGATTCTATTATATTATTGTTTCTATATTTATATGTATATAAATTATATATGTATATATTATGAAAAGTCAGATAGTTGAGTTTAGAAATAAAACAAATGTATTAAATTATTATTTGAAAAATAATTATGCTATATAACATTTCTTAATGTTTAGTAAAGATAATTTTATGATTTAATACAAGATCAAGACTATTATTAGAGAAAATTATATGATAAATATTAGAGTTTAAAAAGTATTATTATATTTTTATAGGTTCAAAAGAGCTTTATTATTTTTATTATTTTGTAAAACAATACTGTACTATAGGACTACATAACTGTATTATTATACTACTCTGAACTATATGACAATATTTTTTAAGAAAAGAAAAAATTTCATCCTTTTATAATAAATTATTCATAAGGAAAACACATATAAGATTACAACTCTTCTTATTGTTTTTATCAAATTCTAATTATTTTTGTTTTAATCTTTAACCTTTTATAGACACAACTTTGTTATTTTAATATTTCTCATATTCTTTATAGAACTAATAAGAATGTTTTAATATCATTCATTCTAAAACTAGAAACCAACATAATTATTACAATCACACCTCTTAACATTGTAATACACATAATCCAAGAAGAATAAAGTAAAGTTAATATCCATTCCTAGTTGTAGTAGTGTGAATAGATTGGTTCAGATTAACATTTTTTATTTAGAAAGAGTGGTAGGGTTTCACATTGAGGCTTGTGTGCTATTATATAACTTTCTTGGGACTGAACACACATGTTTTAAGTGGACCATCATGGACACTACCGATTAGCCAAGTAGGCCATTATGACAATCACTTTGCAAGTCTTCTGATGTGTTAGTTTTATTTCTAACAGTATGTAAGTATATGCGTAAACTAGAACATATCAGCTTTATACTATAGAGTTTAGTAACTGCACAACATATGATATCACACAGGACTAGCATGATTATGTCTTTATGCATTTTTATTCAATCCTTTGTTGTATATTTAAACACTAGTGATTATAAATAATGAACAAAAAAAAAAATTTAGTCAGATTGTATTATCTCATACAATTCCAAGTGTATTTCTTAATTTTTTTTTTATTTTATTCGCAAATAGCAATATTATCATTAATAAAAAGGATTTAAAAATTTAATGATTAAAATTTTTTTGAAGCATGGGCTTTATTTCAATATACATGTTACATTATTTTTGCTCATTTTAACAGCATCACAATTGTAAAATAAAAAAAATTTTTTTACATAAAAAAAAAAATTTTTTTTTTTAATAATTTTCAGCTATTACTATCTGGTGTAGCCACCCCAGGCTCTAATTATATCATGGATTCATTCTGGCATTGAACAAATTAACCTCATGTAGGTTTCAATGTCAATTGCTTGCCAAACCATCTAAATTTTTTTCCAAACATCTTTTTCACTTGAAATTTGACCAGAGAGTCTCTAAGCTAATGATCAACTTTATCTCACAAGTGTTCAATCAGGTTTAGATCAACTGATTAGGGAGGCTAGTTAAAAAACTTTATCTTCTTCCTTGTAAGCCAATGTTTGGTTAAGGTCGCCATATGACAAGATGCTCTATCTTGTTAAAAAACAACTTTTCTGACTTCAAATCCATGATCCTTAATCATCCACATTAAATTTTTATAAAGTATTTTTAGATACAGATCTGTATCCATTATACCATTGACCTTACAATAGCTGCCGACACCAAGAGAGATAAAGCAATCCCAAATCATAATTGATTCACTATCATATTTCATAGTAAGCTTAATATGAAACTGATTTAACAGTTTTCTATGATGTTTCCAATAGTACTGCTTATCATCTGACCCAAAAATTTGGAACCTTGACTCATTTAACTAAATTACCTTGGACCAATCTTCAACGATCCATTTTTCATATTTTTTTGCAAAAGTAAACCATGTTTTTCAATGACTATCATTCAGGTGGGATTTTTTTTTTATTCTCGACACTAAACCATGGTTTTGAAGTATTTACCGAATAGTAAACACCAAAATTTCAATATCTTCATTTATTTTGAGATGGGTCCTCACTCAATGATGATAAAACAGCAACAAGAGGTAATTAAATTTATTATTCTTCTTTGGGTTGGTTCATCCAACAAAGTTGGATGACCAACCCTTCCTAAATCTTCAAGTGTGTGGTTTGTTAATCACTTTTTTCTAATTTACGAGACCATGGAAAAGTTAACATGGTGAGCTCGACCTACTGCTCTTGTGGTGTACCTTTTTTGAAGAGAAAGCAATATTTGGGTTCATTTGGCAGAGGTTGTATGGTTCTTTTTTTTTGATTTGTAAGCAATTCTAACATTACACAAGATGCAGAATCAAGAATAAAACTTCCATTTTTATATGTATTTATGTGGCACAACTCACGCGATCTGATCTTTGTCAAAAACGATCAAAAATAATGCAACACATGATTTGTAATAAATTCACAATTATCTTCGCATTGGTAATAATAACGATTATTAAAATTTTGCTATTTAAAAAAGATAGTATTTGTGAATAAAATAAAAAAAAAATTTAAGAAATACGCCGGAATTGCGTGAGATAATTCGATCCGACCAAATTTTTTTTTTTGTTGCATTATTTATGATCACCAGTGTATTTAATATCATTTATTGGTTCGTGTTTTAACGGATATTGATTTTTTGAAGTCTATGGTGGTTATTTTTTATGGTTTAAGTTTTAGTTTTGAACTTATATAAGAAAAAGTCGTTTTTTGAAGCTAGGAATTCATTTGAATAATATGTATTAAGCATTATTTAGTAAGAAAATACGTAATTGTGTGAACTAAAGTTCGGAACCAGTTTATTTTTCATATGTTAAAACTAATTATATAAGATACTGATTAACCAATATAGTTGATGAATCTTTATTTTAATGTAACCATGTTGTTAATTGCTTACATTATTAGATGTATTCGTAGTTTTTAAGCTAAGGCTTACCGTAAGTTGAAATTTTATGGTAATTGTATTGCTATCGTAGTATTATATAAATAAAAGCGTGATTTGTTGATTAAAGGTTCCTTGCGTTCGTGACTTGTGCAATGTCATATTACGTTGATACGATTGTAAAAAATATTCAAGTTGTCAGTTCGTCAAAGAAGAATCGAATTTAACTGCTGTGTTTGTGTGGGCGATAAGCACTATCCGGTTGATGGAGATAGTCATATTTATTTCAATGGATGAAACTGGGAAAGATCCCAATACGCAATCAGTTTCGAAAGAATCAAATATTATAGTGTTGGTGGAAAGGTTATGCCTAGAAGTTATAATAATAAACTGAGATTAAAAGTAGTCAATCAAAATTTATATTCATTTGGTTATTTTTTATTTTAAATAACAGATAGCTATTCAACTTTTTTTTTTGCTGATACAGATGACTATCGCATCGTCAAACTCATCTTATAATTAAAAGAGAACCTGTCTCAAGTAGTGCCCTTCAAAAGCCTCATTAGTCAGTGTTATTCAGGATATAGCGAAAGATGTTAATGATGAGAGTGCAGTAGTTAGAGTGTTAGTGAAGATTATGTAGGCCAGAATAGCAATTTTATTGTTTAAACTATATTTCTGTATCATAATAGTCGATCCAGTACCTTATGAGTAAATGAGTCAGTGCTTTTTGTTATTGGGGGGAAATTATATAAGGAAATTTATATGCGCATGCCGTTGAGATTTTTTTTATTGTTGATGTTTGTTCTATGGATAAGAAAACGTTTTCTGGATCAAATTGCATCAGGATTATATAAATCGGTCCAATCGAAGCTTTTAACTGTTCATCAAAATGCTAGTGAAATTTATTTGATATAAATAATAACATCGTAAAGGCGGTGAAACAACTCTGCCTGTTTTTAACTTATTTATTTGAAAGATATTAATTTAGATCATATTGATGATGAGTATATTATCGATCATAGTAAGAAATATAAGCTGATTATATGAGCACTTATGCATTATACAATTTAATGTTAAGGTTTATATTACACAAAAA
Source organism: Cetraspora pellucida (assembly GCA_910591915.1). NCBI lineage: Eukaryota > Fungi > Glomeromycota > Glomeromycetes > Diversisporales > Gigasporaceae > Cetraspora > Cetraspora pellucida. The sequence continues at coordinate 6,343 of CAJVQA010005402.1, read as the reverse complement.
TCCAATAATATATTTTTTAGAATATAACATTTGTGGCTCAACAAATTTCTTAAAGATCGTTAGGGTTAGAAGTTAGAAGAGGGTAGTTTATACAGTAAAATTGCTCAACAAAAAGTTTTTGTTAGAGCACTAAAAGGTTTTTTAATTTTTTGATGTGTTACATTACACCTGATCTTTGTAGTTCACGACTGCCACAAACCTAGATTTGTTATGTGAATTGTCGTACGGTGTGATGTCAGCAAAATGACCTGTCACTTCGAGTATGTAATAAAAGATCACCATAAAAGCTATCTCTAGAACTTAATATGTGAAATGATCTCTAAAACTAACAAACTTTATTTAGAAGCGAATATTTTATCATATGTTTCTTGTACAGGTTAGAGTAACTATATGTAATAATAAAATAGAATTTCCGTACACGGTAAATCATTAGTAAAGCTTTGCTTACTTGTATATTGAATTTCTATGACTAATTCGATTGGTCAATAGTCATGTGTGGATCGACATAACTTAGCCAATCAAACGGGAGTCTTCTTCATGCATGATATCATTGTCATCGGACCAAAGATTAAAGCTTCCTTCAGAACAGAATCAGCTACCCGGTTTTTTTATAAAAGTTCATAAAACAATTGTAAGTTTCAAAATTTGTCCTACTACTTTATGAATACCAAAATATTGATTTTGTATGACCAAATATGTATTTAAAAAAAAGTTTAAAATAACGATGGTAATTAATAATGACTCAGTAATCTATAATTATCTCTAGTCTTGGCTAGGTGAACAATACTCAGAATAGAAAATGTTTGTAGCGGATTTATTTTTCATAATACTTAAATTATTCGTACGATAAGAATATATATTACTCGAATCAATTTAATTTGATTTTAATATTGTTAAATCATTGCACATTTAACATTTCGAGATAATAATTCATATGTTGCATCAACTCTGAACTTTAAAAGAAAATTCATATTAAATCAGTTTACAATATTAGAGATCGAGAATAAGGTTAGATGCATTTGTCGGGTGTAACAAATTAAAGTCTAATTTGATGTAGACAAAGGTAAATGACGAGTCACATTTAGAATATGGTATCACAACGAAGATTGACGTTAATAAATGGCCAAGTTAAACCTTTCATTATCCGTATGAAACAATAATACGGCTAAGTTAGTAAAACGTATGTTTATAAACAATTTTGTCAAGTGACACCCGAACATTCTGTTACAGCTTGCATAAATATTACACATTGGTGGTAACAGAATTTAATGAACATAAAAATATATAAACCATCCATTTTTTATATTTAATCCGTTTAGAAAAATATTTCAAAAGCTGGTCTTCTTAAAAAAATGACAGAGTCACCGAGAACAAGTATTGAATATGATGATATATATTCTCAAGTTATAAAACAAAACAATTATTATGAAGATGTAACCAATAATCAAGCACCACAAGCATCAGACGAAATATCAGTTTCATCTCCTGTTCAGGAACCACCCGAGAAAGAAACAAATATTGAACTAACCCCAGTTATAACCTTTCCAATGAATGTAAAAATTTATCGAACTATAAATACATTTAAAATTTTAGCTTTACTTCTTTATATAGCTCTCTGGATATATCAAATAATCTATAATGCAATCAATATTTCACTCGATAATCCATCATCTGTAACATCAACAAATAATGGAACTTTACCTTATCCTATTTATTATAATCCATCTGCTTCATATGGTGGTGCTATAATCATGACTTTTGTATTCACATTGTCCATAATTTTTCTTGTAATTGAATTAGCCTATCTTTTTATCACATTCAGACAAGATTTTATTATTAAAAGCCACATTATCGTATCTCTGGTGATATTTTTGATTTATCTTGTTTTTGCGTTAACCTTTAACATTATCGCTGCTCTGGGTGCATTAAAACCAGATATATATTCTGCAATGGTCACATTATTATGGATTATACCCCTTCTTTCATTATTAGAATGCTTTGCTGGTGTTCCAGAATGGCCTATAATTGGAGTAGTTACGGTTAGCTGTTTTATTAAGTTTATAAAAGTAATATTAATCATACTTTATTTAATTATTTTTATCATCAAATTGGTACGATATAAGCCAGATTATAATTCTTATTTTAAAAATATTTTAACTGTTTTCATCGTTGGAATCATTAACTTGACATTTGAAGCTTTTCTTATCATTCTCTATAGATTTCGACTTTTAAAAAATGGGTTAATTATAGTACTAAGAGTCTTTTTCATGTTATTTTTTTCTCTTTATTTTAGTACAGCTTTTGCCAATTGTTACCTTTTAGAAGATAATATTTATTCTATTGCTGATGGATTAATTTGGATCATTACATTTTGCTGTTTTGTAGAATTTATTATAAATGAGATTGAATTTAAAAAAACTATTAATGATTTCAATAATAACAATGATGATGATTCAGAAGCTTAGACTTTGTAATATATTATGTATAGTACATTAAGAATCATTAATAAAATATTAATAAATTAATAAGGTTTTAATAATGTATATTGATTTTCTCAGTATTACATTAAGTACGTATGTATAACATTTCTTTATTCAGAATTTTATGAGTGCTTAAACTCTATTCTGTCTTTTGAGAAAAGCAATGGCTAATTTCTTTATAAAACTAGTCTTCGAATTTTGTCAGTCTAAAACCTTCAGGTTTTACCTCATAAATCCACATGATTATAATCATAAATTCTCCTTTGTATTACTCTTGAATAGGTTAATTAAAAGTACATGAAAATTTGTTCATTGCTAATTATAATCGATAAAATCAATAAATTATAATACTGTAGCTACTATATTGTGCTAGTCAAAGCTTGATTTCTAAATAAAATTTTCAACACGAGACTCTAGTTACAAAAGTGTATTTAAATCTTGATTATCAAGTAAATATGAATCTTCATGCTTTTCTGATTTAGCGATCGTGCATTTTAGTACAGCATAATTTACAATAAAGACCGTAATCTCAACATAACCAAAAATCGATGCACATATCCATGTTTACTGTATATGTAACTGCAAATCAACTCATATTTTTTATTACGACTAATGTACAAGCAATCTGAATGCCCAAACTTCATAGTGATACTAATAATTGGGTTAGTGAATCCTGAGTTAGTTTATAAGTATTTGATTATGAAATTCTTACATAAAACTATGAAGGCTCGGATTTAAGGTTGTCTAATGTGTATTCATACAATTATTTGCAAATTATAGGGGATTTACATATAAGGGCCGAAAAATAAAAATAATTGGTTTAGAGAACTGGATTTTGAAAAGTATTATGATGAAGGATCCAAATTTATTGTATAATAATTAATAATAATAATTGTAAAAATTATAACTACTTTTTCAATTTCCAAAAGTAATTTAACTATCTCTACGAATACAACCCAGTTTTTGTATCTCTGATTAATACTAGAGACATTCAAAAATATGATTTCATGTTTCATAGTCAATTTGCTAAATGCTGTGATGAATTTTTTATTTTTGTGCTTTTAATTAAAGTTGTTCAGAATTAAATTCTGTTCACCTCGTCTTATAAGTGGAAAGAACGGTACCTTCTCTGGAATAAAATTTGGTAACGTCATAGTCGGCTACTAACCGCCGGCTAGTAGCCGGCTATTATGTTACCAAATTTTAAAATTCCGAGTTCCAAAGAAGGTATCGTTCTTTCCACTTATAAGACGAGATGAACAGAATTTAATCTGAACAACTTAATTAAAAGAACAAAAATAAAAAATCATCACAGTATTTAGCAAATTGCCTATGAATAGTCGTAGCCGTTCGTAACCGAACCCATCCCTAATTTGTAAGCAGATAAGACCTACACGAAATACCAATAAGGAATAAGAATAAAAGTTTTAGATAGGTCACGTATTATAAAATAGGTACTAAATAACGCACTCCGCGTGTTATTTAATTATTTAGAGGCGCTTATGTGCGTTACTTCGAAATAATACACCTGATACGCATGCATCAAAATACGTCAATAAATATTACATAAGTGCGCGTTATTATGGGATGCGTATGGACATTATTGGAACAAAAGTATAATGTTTTTAAAGGATATAATTTCCGAAACAACAACTCTTATGAGCGGTAATAATTGTAGTGGACCTAAATCTGTCGACTCAACTAACTCAAAGTTTACAGTTTAATAAAGTCAAATGTAAAAAACATCGATGGATCTCATTTTCCCGACAACCATTTGACCGACAATTAAATTGGCCCAATTTAACAATTATCGTTATGGTTAGTCTGATTTTAGGTTAGAATTAAAATCGGTGAAGCAGGGAGAGTCCCATTTCTGGTGTGACGAGAATGAAATTTTAACCATAAACAATAACAATCTCTATCTCAACCCTAATATTCTATATGGGGGGTTTTTTTTTGGTTCGTATCATTTGTAGAAATAAAAAATGGTGTAAATTTTGGCTTCCAGTGGAAATTTCTGGCCTTCCAATGAGATTTTGCAATAGCAAAAGTTCCAATGACACTATTAACTTCACTTCCAGTAGCCATTCCAGTGATATTACTGGAAATAAGCATTTCTCACAAAATGGTCATAGGATCAGGACTTAAAATACATAGTATTTTGTCTTCCATTTAAAAATGTCGATGTTGATCTATGATATAGGCTGAAATTACCGGTAATAGACGATCAAAAAAGACAATTTAAGTAATAAGCATTTACGCAGTAAATGGCCGGGAAATTACTAATATTTTAAGACCTGTTTGGGAGGTACTCTGGCTTGTTGAAATAAACAATGCATTAGGTAAAGAAGTAAAAAAATCAACACATTAATGTGCATAAGATTAATATCTACATACAGAGCTGCTAATCTATAACGTACCGAAAAATACTAATAGCTATATTAAATAGATAATGACGTTACTTTTAAAACTTTATTATTTAATACTGTTACTATTGTTGGGAGAGCTTTAGTAATTATATAGTCTAATTTAACTCCAATAGCGAACTGAAATAAAAAGTATGACGAATAGGGTAATATAGTACTATCGGTAGGGTGGATTGTTCACGTGGATCGGTAATATACCAGGGTCAGCATAGCGAACTTTTATTGTGATTGATTTTTGTAGATCATCTCGTCATACTAAAGTATTATTAAAGTAACGATTTTCCGTCACGAGAGTCACAAGAATTGATTCGCAGCCACGAATATAAATTCGCAGAGGTTGTGATATAAATATTTAGAAACTATACCTTCTTTTCTACAAGACGGTAAAGTAATTTGGTAATCGGCGATGTAATTTGGAAGTTAGATGAGAACCACTTTTTAAGTATTCTAAAACTTTCTACTTGGTTTGTAATCTATTTAAACTATATGATTTAACTTTTTTCGGGTTTATATATATATATATATATATTTATTTATAGTTTTCTCAAGACGTTGTTTGCGGTTTATAAATAACAGGTTTGATGATATGTTTATTCTTTTTTATGCTTTTACTATTGTTACTTTTAAAATGATATTTTAATTTACTTTTTTTTTGATCTTATACTAATATATTTCTCCACTTCTCTACGTCTCTTTGTCTCTTTGCAGGATTTAAGCTAGTGTTGTTAGCAAAAGAGTATATGTAGATTTGTTATATTCTATATTTTCAATTCAAAACCCTCAAATTTTAGCACTATTTGTAATATTTAATGAAAATGTACAGAAAGGCAAAAAGGAACTGTATTAATTGATAAAATAGATAAAATTTATTTGATCTCACAATAATAAATTCGATCTTTCTTTATTATAAGGGATTATAAAGTATTCAGGGCATTTATTATGTGCATAATGATGTGTCTTAATATTTGAGTAAAACTTTAAAGACCAATATTAATATTACATACTTGTCGTTATTCCATAATCATCACAATAATTATCTCGATTATTTCATAATTTAATTGGATAACAGTCTGGTGATATACCAAATTAGGGCAATGTAGATCACATCTTTTATGGTATTGATATGCCGATCAGAATATTCAGATTATGGAAATTTTTGTGTTACATGAGATATGTTGATATCTGAAACCCAATATGTTATATGTATTATTCATAAAATTATATTGATTAAATATTTATTTATGTAAGTGGGCAGGCAGTAAAGTCCATTTACATGGAAGGCTAGGATAATGATGGTCAGACCCAATGCACAGAGCAGACTATGGTACTTTGCACAGCTGTGAGAGCTGAGCATACAATAATCGACCTTGTAGAAGACAACTCCACAAGATCATTTTCAACATCTTTAGCCTCATATGATCTTGAAATATGTTACAA
>CAJVQA010005401.1:0-16189 GCA_910591915.1 Cetraspora pellucida | reverse complement strand
GCATACTTTATCTAAAGCAGACCTTAACTTACCTACTAGTCAACTACATGAACTTACTTGCAAAATTCAAAACCATCTCTTATTCGACTAAATACCATTTCAAGCAAACTCTTTTTACCTTAATCTTACTCTTAAAGGTCTTATATCTAAAACTTTAATCGAAACAATTCATAACTATAACATACTTACTAAAATAGTCTCACAAACCATTGTCCAAATACTTCTTCATATTAATGACCAAATCTATAATTAAATATGGAAACCTTATTGTATTAACTTTTCTAACTGGAAAAAAAATAATAACATTACATCTCTTCTAAGTTCTAACAATAATCATAACTCTTAACAAATACAGCAAACCAGACATCACAAAAGATCACATATAAACTACAGATACTCATGTCTATGTGGAATAGCAGATCAATTACATTACATCCTAATACCTGTCCACCAATTGGATAAGCTATTAGAAAAATCAATATATGGTCGACACTTTGGATTAATTATAGCACATCTTACAATTACATTTTAATATTACAAATCTAGATAGGTCTTAACTACTATAGTCAGTTTAGGTCACAAATAAAACTGTCTGAGCTTTAATTCTTGCATATAATTTTTATTTTGTAGTTTACAATCTTAGTATATCTTAGTATATAGTATATTAATATATACAACTAAAATTACTAATAAAGATATGAGCAAGGCCTTACCTTAATACCAAAAAAAAAATTATTTTCTAGCTAGGATAGGTTGGAGGAAACCTTAGGTGAGAGTCAAGATATTATATAAAGTATATAGTTAGAGTAAAGCTTTATAAAAGCTATTTATTAATAGCAGGTATATTGTTGAAAGTTTGTATAGCTCTTAAGATATTGTTAGTAAAGGTAGATATTATTAGGAAGTGAATTTTTGTATGTTTAGTTTTAGTAGTATATTTTAAGCAAGTTCCTATTGATGTTGAGATGTGTTGTGTGTAAACTATAAGTCTTAATAGTACCAGATGAGAAGATTGATCAAAAGGATATTTGTTTGTTTGTTTAAAAGGACTTTGATATTATTGTAGGCTGTTATAAAAAAAGCATCAAATATAGCATATAAGATTAATTGGTAATTAGAATTAGCAAAATTGGCTGTGAAGTTTGTAATAATATTAAAAATAAAAAGTGCTAAACTATTAGATATTTAAAATAAGGCAAGTATTAATTGGATTGTATTAAGAATTGCTTGGTTTATATTGATATTATTGTTTGCAAAAAGAAAAAGATGAAGTGTGTCTTTAAGATTTTATATCAGAAGCATGTTGATGTTGTATAAAGATAAGAATAGCATATGTTAAGATTTTTTATAGTAGGCAGATTAATTGTAAGAATTTTGATATAAAAGAAGTATTTTTGAGTGTCATGCTCCATGAATTTGATTATTTAAAAGTTGAGAGTCCAGTTAGGTTCTAAAATGTTTTGGAAGTGTTTAAGTGTAGACCAGAATAAGAGTTCTTGAATTGTAATAGTATTTTAATAAAATTATAAATTTTGAATGATATAAGATGATTATTCCATAAAAAGTAAGTTGAGGTAGTTGGCAATGATAGTTCAAAAATAGGTTTAGAAGTTTCTTATTTGGCTAGAAAGTCTGCTTAGTTATGAAATGAATTTGTATATAATTTAATTTTTAAAAATTGTATATTAAAGTTTTTAAGAGTTTTAAAATAATTAATAAAGGAGATAATACCCCAATTTTTAAAATATAATTGTTTTAAGAAAGAGATATGTTGCAGGTTTTTGATTGCTATTTGGTTGTTAAGATGAATTATAATAGTAATGTTTTATGGTATAACTAAAAGAAGTAATAGAACTGCTTCAAGTTTAGTACAATTAGTGTTAGCATATGATTTTGTACTTGCATTAAAATTTATACTGGTGTTTGTTTTACAAATCCAGCCTATGTCTGATTTAATATTTGATGTTTGACAGTCTTTAATAGAACCATCAGTATAAAAGATTAGGTTGTCTAAGTTAAAGTTTCTGATTGAAAAGTAGAGTTTAATTAATTGATTTTTATATGAAGTTAATTTAACAGTTTGTTGAATAAGTTGTATTTCAGAAGAAGTTAGGTTTATTGAAGAATTAAAAGAAGGTAAGAGTTGAAAAAATGTATGATTGTTAATATGGATAAGTAAGAAAATTTCATTAAAGTCAATTTGTAGTAAGTTTTTAGTGAGTTTAAGCTGATTATAGGAAATACTAATAGATTGAAAGTTTGAAATTATTGAAGGTAAAGTAGAAGTAATCATAGTAAATCCAGATGAGTGATTATGTGGCTAATAGAAATTGGTTTGTTGAGATGGGTTTGTTATAAAAGAAAGATTTATTAATTGTTATTATAGAAGATTTTAAAAGGAAAGAGATGAATTAAAGTAAAAGAAAAAATGTCTATCAAGTTAATAAAGGAGTTTTTGGAAGGAAAGTTAAATGAGGCCAGGTTGTAGTAATATTGTGATTTTGATAAAAGAAAAGATTTGTGTAAACCATGTTGGTTTGATAATCTTGTGTAAGTTTGTTTGTTCACAAATATATATTATTTCATAAAAGAAGGTGTAAGTTGTCTGCTGTTGTAATTTGTTCAAAAAACAGAATTTTGTTGTTTCTTAAGTTTTGAATAGTTAGATTGAATAATTTTGAAAGAAGTATATCATATATTGTTTTGTAATTAGTAAAGATTTTGATAATGGTAGAAAGTTTGACAATGAAATATTATGTCTTGCAAGTTGGCAAATATAAAAGATTAGTGTAAAGATTATATTTTGCAATAGTAAGTATTAAGTATATCTATTGAAAATTTAGGTTGCCAGATTTTAAGCAACCAGGCCTTAGTTTACAGAGTACCAATAGTATTAAATAAAGATGTAGAGTTAAAAATATGTTCAATATTAGAAGCACTTAATTTTTGTAAAATATTGTTGAGAGTTGATAGATTAAAAGATAGTGGATTAGTAAGAGTAATATTATTAGTATTTTTTACTAATGCTAGCATTTTTTTGAATTAGATAGTAAATATATAAAAGAGTTTAGTTTGAGTATTTTGGTGAATTGGGGTTATTTATAGTAAATATTTCAGAAAGAGTTGAAGAATAAGATTGAAAAGAGCTAAGATTTATAATAATAAATTTTTTGTATTTAATAAGGTTAAGGAAGTTTTCAAATTTGTTAAGAATGATATCAAAAGTTGGTTTTAAGAAATCATTTTTATCATAAAATATGTCTAGATATTGAATAATGTCTAAAGATTTTTTAGGAAAAATGGTTTGGTTATTAAAGTAAAAGTAGTTGAAAAAAGAAAATAGTTTGGGTTTAATATGTAAAAGATCTAATTTAAAGAGATTTATTTTGATATTGTTAAGTTTGTATAAAGTAGATGTGTCATTGAGTATATTTTGCATTGTAAATAGGTTTTTACAATGCCAAGTAGTATCATTTATATAGGCTAATGGTAGAATAGTAATTGTTTGAATAGGAGTATTAGAAATAATATCAAGAAGTAATTGTACAGATATTTTGAGGAATTGATTTTTATATTTTTGGTTAATGAAAAAAAAATAGGGTCATAATAGATTTTTCAAAATAAGGGTGAATAGGTTTCTTCTTGCTCTATTCCAAATTTAACTTAAACTAGTTGTATAAGGCTATAACTAGTGATAATTTTAACAAGTTAAGAGGTATATAGTTTTGTAATAAGGTTTATACCAGAAGTTGGAATGCCAATTCATTTGCAGGCATCTTGTAGTCTTATAATATTAATTTTATCAAAGGCTTTAAATATATCTTGAAATAATATCTAAGCTTCTTTGTTATTAGCTTTGTAGTATTAATTGCATTATGTAAAATTTGAATCGAAATATGAATAAAGGAGTTTTTGAAGGCTGCAAAGTTAAGAATAGAGAGAAGATTATTGGAAGTAATAATCTTGTTTAGTCTGAATATGAAAATTTTTATAAAAGTTTTCTTAAAAGGTTCGATAATGGATATAGATCATACTTGAATAAGAGTATAGTCCCAGTTTGATTTTTTTGGAATAAAGAAGATATTAGAAGATTTCCATTTTGTAGAAACTTTTTGAAGTTGAAAACATTTGTTTAGAAAGTGTTTAAAAAAGGTTTGTGCTTTGAAGCTTGCATGTTTAATATGCTCATAGCAGATTTCAGAAGAGCCAGCAGCTTTTTGATTTAAGAGGTTAGAGATAATCTCTTGTCATTCTTGTATGATTTCTTGATTAAAATTTTGGTAATAACTTTCAAGTTCAGGATGTGGTTTATACAAATCTGAATATTTACTAATTGGTGAAATAGTTTTCAAAAATTTAAATTCAAAGTAAGTAGTAAAGTGCACATGAATTGCATTGAGTATTTTATTATGTTCAGTTAAGAATAAGTTATTTGTTAAAAGTCTGTTAATATGTATGTTGTTATATTTTTTAAGAATCTTTTTGTAGAAAAGTTTAGGAGTTTTAGAGAAGAGTTTGTTTCAATCCTCAATTTTTTATTTAATTTTATTATAAGTAATTTGATTTTGATAATGATTAAAAGCAGTTTTGGTAAAATAGAGTTCATTTTTGAGATGAGAGAGAGTAGATAATAGGTTTTGAATTGTATTATCAGAGTATTTAGACAAGTAGTTTTAAAGTAATATATTAAAATTAGATGAATTAGTATGATTTTTAAGAAAAAGAATTTCTTTATAACAATAGTAGAGTTAAGAATGAGTTAGTTTCTTTAATGCTTTTGATAGTGTTTACTTTTTTGAATGGAATGTGTTTAGAGACAGCTTTAATTAGGCCTTTATGAATTTGGTTTCAGATCTTGTTAAGTTGGTTTTAATTAAAGATTGTAAAAAGTTTAATAAGCAATTACTAAAGGCTCTGTGTTGTTTGAGTAACATAATTCTCAAAAGAAGTTTTAAAGCAATTTTTTCAAAGAAAGATCTTTCTTTTTCATTGTTTATGAGGTTTTGGTTTATTAATTATAATAGAAATTTCTAAGGTAATAAGATTGTTATCAGATTCTATTGAGTGATTTTGAAGTATGTCAGTATATTCAATATTTGCAATTGATAGATTGGTTCAGATTTGATCAATTCTACTTTTTATATTAGATCATTGAAAGGTGTAATTAGTGTTATTAGAAAAAAAGAGTCAATAGATGTCTTTATATTGAAAACTAGAGAGGAATTTGATAAGTTGATGATCTAGAATAGATGATTTTTTTGGTAAAGATCTGTTTATATAAGGATTGAGAACTCCATTAAAATCACCCATGATTATAGTTTTGTAAAATAAGTTTTGAGTTAATGATATTGCATGTTCAAAAATTTTATTTCACAATCATTTTTTTTCTTGAGTTGGAATATAGATTTGAAGAATTCTAATAGGAGTATTTTTAAAATGTAGGTCAATACCAATAATATGACCTTTGTAATTATAAGAATATGCAATATATTTGAAGATGTTTTTGTAAATAAGAATTCTACTCCAGCTTGGTGTAATTCTTGAAAAGAACTCTAGAAGCTGGAGTAGTTTGAGTTTTGTGTTTTAAAGTATTTAGTTTCTTAAATAGAAATGTGTGTTTCTGAAAAGCCTAGAATGTCAAAAGCTTGAACATTGAGCATTTTAGTAAGTGCTAGTTTTTTGTTTGATTGTAATAAACTGTTAATGTTTAAAGAGTCTATTTTAATAATAAAGAAGGTATGTTCAATTGTAGAATTAAGTAAGTTAGAGTTGTTGTTTGTTTCTCCAGTTATTAATGTTGGAGTTGGTATAAAATTTGTATATGACTTAAATGGTATATTATATATATCTTATAATAGAGAAAGTATGTGATTTGGCAGAAGTTTTGTATTATGTGATAAGTAGATATATGCTTCTTTTTTATTTTTGGTTAGTGAAATTATGACCTATTTTTTAGATGTAAAGCATAATTGTCTAGATGAGAATAAAAGAATTATATAGTTTGAGGTTCTTTTAAAAAAAAAAGATTGTAGTATAATAGGTATTTGTTGTAACAAATATTCAAATTATAAGAGTCTAAGAATGTTAATAATGATTTGATAAGATTTTCTTTTGTAGAATCATTTGGAAATTCTACAGAAGGGGTTATTAAAAAGAATTATAAGAAGTTATAGATAATAAATGAATAGGTTTTTTGTTAAAATAAAATTAGTATTTGTATTAAATTAATTAGTATTAATATAGAACTTTACTTTAGATCAAATTAAACCAATTTCTCTTATTGAACCTATTAAAAAATGTCTTACAAAAATTTTTATCATATGCCTCGATCAAATTATTAATCAATATTATCTACTAAATAATCTTAATTTTGCAGCAACCAAAAACAGTTCTACATACATTCCTATACAAATATTAATTAATACAATAGAATATTACAAAACTAATAACAAAGAAGCATGGATACTCTTCCAAGACATGTCCAAAGCTTTTAATAAAATCAATATTAAATATTTACTAGATGCTTGTAAACATATTGGCATTTCCCAATCTGAACTTAATTTTATCAAACATTTATACCAAGATAGGAAAGCTAGAGCAATTACAGCCTATGGCCCTACTGCCCTAATCACACTTCATTCAGGCATAGAACAAGGAGAAACCTACTTTCTATTACTCTGAAAAATCTATTATGACCCTATTCTCTGTTATATTAATTCAAAATACAGTTCAAAACTTCTCAAAATATCATCACAATTCCTCTTAGAAACAATTTTTTCAACTACATCAATTCATGCAACAATACTATCTCTTGTCTTTATGAATAATACATTCTGGCATTGTGAATCTAAAAATGATCTGCAAGAGATTCTAGATAACATATCTTAACTATAGCAACTAAACAATATTCAAGTTAACCTATCCAAATCAGATCTTATTCATATTCTATCCAATAAAAAAATATTATTCAATAGCACTTCAAATATAACACCTTTAAATTTCAACAATAAACCAATTTTATTTCACAAACCTAATAAAATAATAAGATATCTAGGAATATTTTTAGATAGTAAAGGCTCTACTAAACCCACACTCAAAAAAATTTTAGCAAAACCTCCCAGTTTATTTATATTATTCAATATAAAAAACTTCTTCTTATACAAATATCTCAACTGTTTAATACTATTTTATTACTATTAATCAAATATTTACTCCAAATATGTTCTCCTTTACAAAACAAACTCTAACAACTATCAAGTCTTTTAACAAAATGACTAAACATATGCTATACCTATCTACTAACACAAACAATGATATACTTATCAATCTACAATTACTCAATATTCCAACACTCAACAAACTTATACTACAAGTTAGTAGCAGTAATATAAAAAGATGCTTCAATACTAATACATTCCTAAACCAAATCTCTATATACTAGATTAAGAATTGGCTTTTTAAAATATAAAAACCATTCCTAACTCAGGATACAATTCTAACTAATTATAGAAAATCTACCAACTACACTATAATATCTCAACTCTATCATCTATACAAAAACAATATCTCTATTAACAACACCTATCTAAATCAACTAACAACTTACAAACATACTAATCAAATGAACAACATTTATAATTTCATCACAACTCCTAACAACTCAACAACTTTAAGTCTCAAAAACAATAAAATTTTTTTTTTAGAACAATTACTTACAGCTGATAATCACAACCTTCTTTCTTGGAAAAATATATATCTTAAAACTCTCAAACTCTTATAAGGTCCTACTCCAAAATAGTTTAAAATACTCTCAAACCAAATATCAGATTAACCTATTTTGCACACATGGCCTAATCTTCAACTCCAACCTATTAACCCATTTTTAAATACATTAAATCTTATTATATCCTAATTTGTTATCTTAAAAAACACATGGTCACTTTACATTTTATCATCAGATTGGTATATTGGCAAAATAACTAATATATTTAACCTTCAAGTTCTTTTTCAAAAATACCAAATTATGAATTCAACAACTAACACAATCCATATTTCTCTTACATTAACAATGTTTTAAATAAATTACAAACAAATCATTAATATTAAATACAAAACACAAAAAAGAAAACAAAACTTTAAACTCAACATAAACAATCAAGAAATCAAAGCATTTTATAAGATTTATACAGATCTATATAAACCAGCTCCAAAATCTCTACCATCACTTTCACTACCTTTTTCAGAATTTTTTCTAATACAAAACACAATATCTGACCCCATATACCAAAACCAACTCATAAACTTTTACAAAAGATTACTATTTCTTGAACCAACTAACATACATTTTTATACAGATGCTTCTATACCTAATTCACAAACACACAATACCTCTATCAGTATAGCCTAGATTCTAAAAAATGATATACAAATTAAATTTAATGCTTCTATAAACCTTGCACCAAACTCAACATGAGCAGAACTAGCAGCACTCATTCTTTTATTTCTTATCTTGCCTCCCAACTTTCAATTCACATTCATTTAGACAGCTTATCTACTATACAAACTCTTACTAATTCAATACCTTATAACCACAACTCTCAAATTAAACAAAACAACTGAGATATTATCTACATTCTAAACTACTTAACCAAACTCAAAAATATTAATTATACTATGCACAAAGTTAAATCACATTCAAATAACACTTTACATAATATTGCTAATGCTTTAGCTAAACAAGATGCAAAAAAAACAGAACTAAAATATAATCTTAACCATTTTTATTTACTTACTTTCTTTACTTGAAAAGAAATATCAATTATATACAAGCTTTATAAATTCTGAAAAAACATTTTTTCTATTTAAATATTTAACAAACTTCTTCAACTTAAACTACTATGAAATCTTCTTACTATAAACATTCTACTACTTACTGAAATTATTAACTCTCAAAATTCTAATTTGAAACTTTATTCAATTAGAAATAAAATCCTTTTTAATAACTTGTCAACAATGTCAAATTTAAATATTCACTACCTTCTACTTTATTTAACTTCAAATTGCTCTTATTATAATCAATATGAAAGCACTGAACATTTACTCCAATGCTCACTTTATACTTACAATCTACAAAACATTCTTATCAATAAAACTACCAATATCTTAAGCTCTTTAAACTTCTCAGAAGCTATATCATACACTATAATTCAAATTTTTAACTCACAAAATCATTCTCAAACTCTACTATATATAATTCAATACTTTTACTTATTCAAGGCACAATTACACTTAACCAATATAAACAACTTTAACTAATTCTAAAAAAACTAACTAATAACTTTCTTATCTCTTTATTCAACTCTTTACTCAACTGGTTCAACCTTACTATCTGGCAAACTCACAATACTAAACAATATGAATGGGAATCAGCATGAGGAATTACTGCTCTTACTAAAAGGAAAAATATTGCCTGATTACCAATTATACAACCTTCTAACTTCAATAACAATATATTTGCATTCAACACCAATATAGACCAATTTATTCTTAAAACTCTTTCTCAAAATTTTACTATATATACCTGCTTTTACTAAATTAAAATAATCTTAAGGGTTCCTTTTACCCTTCTCTGTAGTTAATAATTACAATAGTAGATTTAACTAAAACAGAAAATTAAAGGTTAATATCATGCTAGATGTCATTATATATATAGCAACAATAGTGTAGTTTAGGAATATTTTATTTATACATTTATATCCAATTGATATACTCATGTATTACTATTTTTCTTACTTAATATTATATAAATAAAAAAAATTAGTATTGATAGTTTTTTGATTTATATTAAAGTCAAACATTATAATATTATCATCAAAGTTTATTAAAGAGTTAGATAATGTTTCATTAGTTTTTATAGGTTGTGTTATAAGAGGTGATTTTGATGCATTTTCTGCAATGATTTTGTTAGGTTTAGGTTTAAAGAAATTTGTATTAATTTTAGTAGCTTTGAACTAAATTTTGAATTCGAAAAGTAGTGTTTTTTCTCTTTCAAATAAAATTGTTCTTTATAAGTTTTTCTGATATAAGATATGAATAGTTTGTTAAGAGATTTAAATATATAGAAATAGGTAATTATTCTAGCTAAAAAGTGAATATCTATTGGTTTTGATATGATTTTATCAATTGCTTGGTAAAGGTGAAGGTTATCTATTTGATCATTAATAGCAGCTGCTTTAAGATATGCATTAAAATAATTATAAAATTAATAACTTTTATAAGTAATATCATAATAGCTAATTTATTAAGTATATTAATTTCTAAAAAATCTAATTCAGTTTTGGCAGCAAGTTATTAAAGATAGGTAATTGGTGTTGGTTTTTGAAAGATTGCTAAAAAATCATTATCATATCTGAATATTGTAGTATTTAGAATTAGATGTAACCATTTAGATTTAGAGCTTGAGCTTGAGTTAGAATTTGTAAGTGCAGAATGGTATTTGAAAGATTCTTCAAAGAATTTAGTTGACAGGTTTTTGACATTGTGTTTAGTATTATCAGATAGTATAGTACAATTTTCTATTATACATATATGAATATAATAGAGTGCTGCTTTAAAGCAAAGTTGTGAATATTTGCATAAAGAATTAATAGAGATAATAGTAAATTGTTAAGGAAAGAGAACTTTACAAGTGTCAAAAAGTTTAAGAGTAATTTGATATTTGATAAAGTTAAAAGTTTTTTGTTTGTAAATTTGGATAAATTGTTATTTGTAGATATCAAAGAAGGTATTAAACCATGTTTTGAATTGTGTTAAGTAATCTTTAAAAGATGAAATTTGAAATATTTGAAGAAATTGTTGTTTTGGAATATTAAGAGATCTATTAATATTGAATTTATTATTATTAGTTAATATTGTTCTCACTAATATAATAATGAAGTTTGAAGTATATTAAGTAGAGTTTAAGATCTTCATAAAATTTTTTTGTATTAATGGTTTTATATTTATTATGAAGAATAAGATGTAAGCAGGTTTAGTGCAACTTGCATTCTATTTGAAGTAGTATAAAGTGAAATCAAGTTATATAAAATAAAAATTTTTAGATAATTAAGGTAAGTAAAGAGTATAGTGATAAATTCTTTGAGTAATGCAATAAGAGTAGAGTGAATGAATTCAAAAGGAATAGTGAAAGATTGATTTATAGAAAGGTTATTTTTATAAATAAAATCTGTAAGAAATTTAGGATATTGACTAGCTAAGGTTTTAATTAGATATATATGATTAAATTTAGATGCAGGTTTATTTCAGTTGCTTGTTCAATAATTTTTCTTAAATATATATTAATAAGGTGTAGTTTAATAAATTTGAGTAATTGTGAAGCTAGTTTGTTATTGAGTTTAGTGTAGTATTTTATTTTTTTCAGTAATTGGAAATTCTTTGAACCAATCAAGGTTATTGAAAGTATCTTTAGATGTTTATTTTTGTTTTGGTTTTTTTAGAAAAATGGATTTGTATAGTTAGATTTTGTCTTTTGCAAACAATATGCTAAGTTTATAAAAAATAATTACTTTCTTTTGGTCAGAGCTAAGTGGAGTTATTGGTTTAGTTGGTTTAATTTTAAGTTTAAGATTTAGAATATATGGTATATGAGTATAATGAATTAGAGAGCCTTTAAAGATGCATGCTATTGTATAATCTGAAGCATAGTTTTGTTAATTGTCAGTAAAGACATATTAAATATTTTTAAGTTTGCAGAAAAAGCAAGTATAGTAGTGTTGTGAATGTGCAATTATAGCTGTAGAAGTTGAGTTTGTTTGAAAGTTTGAAAAGAGAACACATGCTGTTAAAGATAAAGAAAGTTGTGTTTGATTAGTTGATTTAGAAACTAGTAAGGCTAATAGTTCTTCTGTTTTTTAAAAATTTTGTAAAGAAATAGTATTTTTGATTTAAGTTTGAGTTAGATTTAATAGTTAACCAATTGTGGTTGAATGAATAATTTTGCAATATTGAGAGATAAAGCTTGTATGAAATTGCTGCAAAGGCAGGTTGTGATTGCTGATTGTAATAGAACTTTAAAATAGTATTGTTGTTTTTTATTATTATAGTAGTCTGGTTTAGCTACTAGTAAAAGAACTCTTAGAGCTTGGGTTTTGGATTCTTGAAATCCAACTTCATAGTAGTCTTTGTATTTAGAATAATAGTAGTCTATGTTAGGCATTTTTCTAAGTTATTTTTGGTATTAAGGTGTGACAAATAAGAGATGTGACAAATAAGAAATGTGACAAATAAAAGGATGTGATATTTAAGGTAACACCTGGCATGACATCTAAGTGATTGGTGTGATCAATGTAGAACAAAATTTGTATAAATTTGTTAAGACAAAATTGGTAATATTAAGTTTTGTTTAAAAATAGATGAAACAAAATAGATTTGTGTAAATAAGTTAATAATTTTAATTAGTAATAGTGATCTACAGGTCTGGAATGCCCTAGAGGGTTAGGGTTCTTTCCAAAAAAAAAAAATTTTTTCCAAATTTTTAGAAAAAATTTGTAAGAGTTTTAATATATTTTTTAATAAAACTATTGGTTTTTAATTATATAAAGAGTATAATATATTAAAATGAAGATAATACTGTGCTGAACTTTTTGTTTTAAGTAGCTACTGTGTTTTACTTAGTAAAATAATAAGTATTTAGTAAGAAAAGAAATTTATTTAATTTAGTTATATTAATAAAAAAAATACTTTTAGAGATATAGAAGTAGGCTGCCTATATATAAAATCTTATTAGAAACAATTTTATTTAGATAGCCAAAATAGGTTTACTTAATAATAATTTAAGAAAAGAGCAATTTTGTTTAAAAAAAATTTGGTATAAGTGATTATCAGAAAGAGTTAGTAATTTGCATTACTTTATGGAAAGTTTTAAAGATAAAGTATCTATTATTATTAATTTATATATGATATATTTGTATATGATAAATAATATTTTTCTACTTTACTTTCATATAATATTTTTATTCAATGATTTTTTATTCATTTTTTAAATAAATATTTTTTAATAAATATCAATTTTTTAATAATATACTAAATAAAGAAGTCTTCTTTATAAAAGTTCTTTGTTCTGACTTTGTATATTGCAAATCTTTTACTTATTCAATTTTATTTAGAGATTTTCTTTGTACTCCTATAAGATTTTTAATTATTAATCAAGAATATGATTATGTAACATATTGTAATATGGTGTTAAGTTTTTGAATTTTGGTATTTTTCCATTATTTCAGATTTTACAAAAAAATAATAATTTTTTATGCACCAATATTTATTTCTGTTACTATTTAAAATTAATAAATATAAGTCACAAAAATTTTATTGCTTTAAATAATACTAAAATTATTATAAATGATGAGTAAAAAAGTCTTGGCAAACAAAAATTTAAAAAACTTAAAATTGAAGATATTGTTAAAAATGTAAATAAAAGAATAAAAAATAATAAAACAATAAACAATTTATATTTTTTGAACTTTCAGAAAGTGAACAAGATATGTTAAAAGGTTATTAAATAACTGAAATTATCAATCTTATTAATAAATAATATTTTGATATTGAATATCTTGTTGTTGATTTTATGATAGTTAAAGATGTAACAGTTGAATTAAATAAAATGTTATTTTTGCAGATTTGAGCAATCTATATTGCCTTGGTACTAAAGAAAAATCTCTTCATAACTGGTAATACTGTGTTCTCAAGTTCATAATAGCTTATTATTACTTTATTTATAGAATTAAGATTAAAGTTATTGTATCTATAGGCAGAGCTATACTTGAATTAAAATCAACTAATAAATCTGGCTAAACTATCTACTCTATATTTAAACTTGGTAAAAAAATAACTAAGAAAATTCTAAAATAGAAAGTTAAAAATAAGATGTATTATAATTAGCTTGAAACTATCAGAGTCTTGATCATTGATGAGTGTTTGATGATAAATGATACACTTCTTAATTCAATTGTGTATTTATTCAAATCCATTCAAAAAAATGTATTCAAAGATATTAATTTCATAATTATAGAAGATTTTTTCCAACATTCTTCTGTAGAAGATGATTTTTGTTTCTTAAACAAAGATTGGTATACAGAAAATCTGAATGTTTACTTAATGAATCATGGAGTTCATTTAATTTTATCTATATTGGTCTAACTAAAATATTTAAACAAGATGATTCAGAGTTCAAACATCATTATACAAATCTATGATATGGATTCTTTAATGATGAAACTTTTAATTATTTTAAGAAATATGATTATTTTAAAGATAATACAGTTTGTTTATTTTTCAAAAAAGATATTATAATCAATATAAGAATTATTGTTTTAGACAATTAGCAGGAAAAGATATTGTTATTTATAGTCAAAATACATTTAATTATATCAAAAAAATTTGTAAGATCGATTTATTATTATATTTAATCAAGGATATAAAATTGAGTAAAAACTCCAAGATCCTTGATCTTATCAGAAAATATGAAATTTTAGAAGCTATGTTTTATAATTTTACATAATCAGAATATGAATTGAGATTATATTAAATTACAGAATTATAGTAATACAAAACTACATAGAAGATGTGGTAAATGGATTAACAAAAACATTTATTAGTTGGGTTAAAAGCAAAAAAGACAAAGAACATAAATTAGTAACCCAAATAGGTTATGAAAATAAATGTAAATATTATAATCTTAATTTGAAAAAAGATGAAAAGTATTTAACAAAAGATGCAAATTATTAACTTTTTCTGACAATCATTTGTACCAAATTTCTGCTGCAATTATTTGACTATTACTCAATATTTTATTAAGTAAACTGCTTTTGGACATCTATGTAAAGTTGTTTCTAACACAATTTTACACTTAAGTGACTAGGTTTATATCTTTAAGTTTCTTTTTAACAGAGATATATTTAACAAACTAAAAAATGCTTCTATTTAAGTTATCTTAAATTTATTAGGTTAACTGCTTTGGTGACTTAGAATAAACTAAAAAAGCTTATTATCAGCTTTATTTTAATATATAAATCATTAAAAACAGTCTAAAAATAACCAATTTATCAAAATATTTCTTTAAACTCTTTTGCAAAACTTTGTATTTTATTTTTACAAATTTTTTTTATTTTTTTGGGAAACTGTCTCTGGTCTGCCCCATCCAAACCTACCTAAACAAGATTACAAATCAATATTACACTAACTAAATCAATTTGTATTGTTTACAAATTTGTATTTTTTTAATTTTACACAACTTTTTGTTCAATATTAATCTTGACTTACAGATCTGCAAGTGTTATATACTCTGTGTAATACTTATTTGGCACATTCTGTGTTTGTCACATTATCTTATTTGTCATACTCTATTATTTGTTATACCTTATTATTTGTTACACTCCTTATTTATCATATTTTTTATTTGTCATACTCTTATATCTTTCAAATTATCACATATCCAAGATTCTTATAATTTACTTTATTTTTATTCTTTAAGCAAAAATGCCAACTCTTATTAATAAAGATTCAGACTTTTATGATATTGACTATTATCATGACAAATACAAAAATCATCATGGTATAGGAATGATTAAGAGAAAACCTCAATCCTTATGAGTACTTTTTGCAAATATCAATCCAATTAATTGTGATGCTTCTGTTAAAAAACATCATTATTTTAAAAATTTTTTATAACCTACTATTGCAACATATTTCTGTAAAGCATATTACACTAAGTTTATTTCTAGATTTTACAAAATTTTTCATTCAACATCTCTTGGTCAACCTATAACTCAAACTATATCTATTATATCTACAAAATAATTTACAAAAATTACTAATGAATTGCTTACTTCACCTAACTCTAAACAACAACAATTAGATATTTCTTCGACTAAATCTCATATCCTATTTCTTGGCTTCCAAATAGATTCTACTCCAACTACAATTATTGCACACTCTTAACACTATTATATATGCTTTATATATGGAATTAAAAACATCCTTTATGTTACAACTAAACAAAGCAATTATGCTTCAGACTACACCATCTGCACTATTTTCAAAAATAATTTATTACATAGGTGTAACAATACTATAATTTCTCCGTAATTTTTCTTTTTCATTATTTTTCTAAGTCTTTTCTTAATTACATGCTAAT
>CAJVQA010005400.1:0-16190 GCA_910591915.1 Cetraspora pellucida | reverse complement strand
TTCAGCTGCAATTTACCACAAATTTTATAATTGTAAAAATACCAACTACTACTAAACAATATTAAACAAACTACTAGGAGTATTATGTCAAAAATATTGGCAATTACTACTGATAACATGACTAGTAATAATGCTGTGATGGCTAATCTGAAACATAAACTTGAGGAACAGAATATGCTTATCGCTAATAGATATTTATTACATCAATGCTGTTGTGCTCATATAGTGAACCTTATTGTTAATGATAGTCTTAAGAAAGTTAAAAGTATCATATGCAAAATCAGAGAGTGTGTAAAGTGAATTGATAGTTCACAACGTCAACAACAGAATTTTGAGAATGCTATAATCAGGTATAGTAATGAACTTGCATCAAATCGATGACCAACTCTTGATGTACCTACCTGTTGGAACTCTGTGTATCTAATGCTCATGTTCACTATTCCTTATAAAGATGTGTTTGAGCGTCTTGCATTACGAGATACAGACTTCATGCAAATTATGCCTTCTGATGAAGACTGGGAAAAAGCTAAAAGCATTTGTGATTTCCTGAAACCATTTTACGAAGGCAATTTTTTTTTTTTTGCTTATGTAAAAGCAATATTAATCTTAATATTTAATATTTATGAGATTAAAGGGTATAAAAATAGCAAATATGATAGTAGAAATTGTCAGAAGTTTATATAGTTTTTCTATAGAATTGGAATGTGACTAGCTAACAAATAATGGTTTTTTTTATGCCAAGTAAACTTTTCTTGAGTTTCTAACCAAGATTATAGAGCAAGTTATTCTAATTCTAATACAGTAGAATTATTCAAATTGGTTTGGTAAATCGCATTTTTTTCCTTTATAACTATATAATTGTCAGAAACTTTCATTATTCCAACATTATATGATTTTCTGCTAATTTTTACTATGGAATTTATACCTTACAACTGCGATCTTATACTTTTATACTGTACTAACTCATTCTTTAATTATATAGTTATGAATCTTATTTCAAAAAGCACATATTCTATAGCTAATATTTTTTTTCCTCATATAGTGAAAATTAAGCTGCATCTTGAACAAAATGCTGTTAATACAGATCTATTTATTTGTCAAATGGTAGAACTAATGCAATCCAAATTCGATAAATATTGATCAAATATGGGTGATATGCATTGTATTGCTTCCATTATGGACCCTTGCTATAAGATGTCACTATTGACTCACATATATAAACAAAAAATGCACTTGTCATGCACTGAAGCAGAAGAAACTTTAGATTTTATTAAAACAAGGTATGTTGGGCTTAAGAACGGCTCCGAAATTCAAAAAAAAAAATTCAAAAAATAAAGTAATATTGTAATTTCCTTTTTTGAATTTCGGTCCATCCTTAGTTGGGTTATCGTTATACAAAATAAATATCTTGGTTTAGTTTATAGCAATAGATATTTTTTAAATATAGAAAAAACAGGATTTACTGACAATCATTTCAGCTTCATTTAATTAATATCATGCTAAGTGATAATTTACAAAAATATATAACTGCAGCTAACCAAATGCTGGCTAAATGAACTTCTGGTAAAATGATTGTTGGTCAAGTGAGCACCGAGCAGTCATGTCAGATTTAATTTAATACGATCTTATAACTTTTGCTTTTCATAGGGCTACAGAGATCTATAAATTAGAATATGTGCCAAATGGAGATGTTTTTAATAATTCTCATAGTTTTTCTGGTACTATTTCTGAGGAAGATGAACTGATGAAAGATTTTGATCTCTTTATTGCAGAAAATTCTGCTAATGCTATGAATGAAATAGATGAATTTGAGCGATATCTTACTGCCTTACTTATTTTACGTTCTGAGTTATTTAATATTCTAGCTTGGTGAAAAGAAAATGAATCAAGATATCCTCATGTATCAGCAATGGCAAGAGACATTCTTGCAGTTTCAGTTACTTCAGTAGCTTCAGAATTTATAAGCAAAGTTTGTTATATATTTCCTATAGTGCGGGACAGCATATTAAAAATTGCTAAATTTTAAAATTACATAATCAATTATGATTGACTAATTTTTATATGATTAAAAACCATTGCTATATATAAATTTCTTTTTTTATATATTAATAGTCAAAATTTTAAGCTATTATAACTTTAAATTGTTATAATTCTTTAAAATTAAAAAATAAGAATCTTCTCTAATCAAATTGTAGCTTAAACTTAAAGTTACAAATTGGCTAAAAATTAATATTTTTTTATTTTTTTATTTTAAGTTATAACATTTTTTGTAAAACATATGTAAAAAAGTACTGTTCGAATATAATGCATATGGACTAATTTATATCTTTGTCAATTAGGTATTTAGCACGGCAGGAAGAATTATTGGCGATTATAGATCAAATCTTGCCCCTGAAACTATCAAAACACTAATATGTGGCCAAGATTGGTTGAAAATTGCAAAGGAACGAGCAAGAAATATCATATCATCCACTTAAAGCTGTAAATTGCTGCTTTTTTTTTCTTTTTTTTTTATGTTAAAATTTTTATATTGAAATTTTATATATGGAGTTCAAATTACTTAGATAAATAAATTATTTTGCATTTTATGTACAATAATTTAATATTAACATTGTTTTACATATAGTGATAGTTATATTAGTAAATTTTATGAGAAAAACCTTCGACCTGTTAGATGTCAAATTAAATCATATTGCATGTGTCAAATATTAATTCCAGGCTAGTATAATATCAGGTGTTTGAAAATGCCAAACAGGTGGCACATTGCAAAACCGATCTGTTTATTGCTCTGTATAAGATTTGAGTGAATCAATCAAAATTATTTATGCCCAATAAATATCTCATTAAGTGGAATTTACTAATAAATGTTGTAATTTATAGACTCATGCACATTACCTATACTAGTCGCCCAAATCCCAAACTCAAGCCCAAACTACTACATATCTCAAAAACTCTGTTAATAATTTTTATTTAAACAAATAATTTATATTCTTATTGCAATATATAATATATTTACAAAATATCAAGATCATTTTTTTTGATTTAATTTTTTATAAAACAATTTGTTTTTGGGGGGTTTGGGATTTGTTCGGGTTTTGCCAGCCAGTAAGTACAACAGTACCTTATTATTTGCAAATATATCATATGGCATCATCGCACTTAAGACATTGGCCAGTTTTAAAGAAAACTGACTTTAAAAAAAAGTAAGTTAATTTATTGCTTTTATAATTTATCTAGTAGTTCATTTAACTAATTTATTGTTTAAACTTTAGATGTCTTATAGAATGACCAACACATTAATGAAGATGCAGAATCTAGAGAGCATAAATAGTAAGGGCAAGTAGTAATTGACAATAACAAACATAACATTAAATATCATGTGAATTGTATATTACTGCTGTTTTTATAAATTCAGGCGATCCAGATAAGTTATTATTTTAGCATAATAGGTTCAATAAAAAAAATTGTACATATGACTTACATATGTACTTACTTTTGAGCACTAGCACATGTTTATTGCACTGTATTACAAAAGTTTTAGCAGCATTATTATACTTTATGTGCCAACTCTACAAAAGTTTTGATGAATGTTACTCACATAACTAATTGTCTGCTCAATATATAACATTATATATTATGCTTGTTCTACTGATAATTTAACTTTTTGTTTGAGCATTTGTCTAAATGTTTGGTGTGTTTAGTTAGCCTGTGCGATTGTGCATTAAATTACAATTTAATCTATATGTAACGATAATGTAAATTGTAATTTGTATGCTGTTCATGCTAAAAGCAAAAGTTTTATATAAATCTGCGGGCCAGGCTGGGCCGGGTATACTTTTAAATAAGGCCCAGCCCAATTTATTTTACAGGCTGTTTTTTTTTTTACAGGCCAGGCTTGGGTTTACAAATAATTTCTGGGCCAAGTTTCAGGTTTATGCAAGCCCAGACTGACCCAGCCTATTTCACACCCTATAATAAATATAATAACAATAAACTAAAATTTATACCTTATATTTCAAAATGCATTTTTTTCAAGATGTATTGAATAATAATAATTATTATCACTATCTATCACTTGCTTTATAGTTGTTGATGTTCTTATAATTATATTTGTTAAATTAGTATTATTCAAGTCATTATTTTATACTAAGCATTTTTTATATAGCCATCTAGCAAAAGATGATTGATACATGTTGGCAAACTTATTGGCTCTAAGCATATCAGAAATAATAAATGATATTTGTAGAATAAAGGTTATTAAATTTCTATATATAATAAAGTGAAGCCTTGGCTTATTAATAATAGACTTGAAAAGAATTAATATATACTTGTGAAAAAGGTCTTATTGCATTTTTTGAAAATCTTCAGAATCTTTCATTTTACTATTTTTGGCTTTTATAATTAGAAGGAATTCAACTAATGTTTTGGATTTTGGTTTATTCCTTTGATAGTTTGGAATATTGCCAAGTAATAAAAATATAGAATGTCTAGAAAATTTACCTATATGGTTTAGAGTTGTTGCATCAGAGTAAAGAATAAGTGATAACAATTATTGCTCAACAAGTAATATTGACTCTTCTCACTTTTACCAATTACCATTGTATTGTTCTTTAAAAATTTGATGCTCTATATTATTATTTACTTCTTTTTTATCATTATATTAAAGAACTAGTAACTGATTAATACTATTGATCATTAATAAAGACTTAAAAGTCTTAATTAATAATCAATAGTAGAATGTATATTTTATATCTTAAAACATTAATATAGAAATTTCTTTAAACATCATATAAGAAATAGTAATATTATTAAGAAATTTTTTTTTAGCCTTTGTTTATAATAGAAGCAATAAAATATCCAAATTTAAGAATTTGTTAAAGAGCTTTATAATAGCATCATCTACCAAATTTAAAAGTTAATATATATTAATTAATTTTATAAATATATGATATGTATTATTCTCTATTTGCTAAATTTGAAAGTTGATATATATTAATTATTTTTATAAATTTGTGATATGTATCATTAGGTTACTTAATAGTTTGTAGATGATGTAAGTCATTAAAAGCATCATCAATTAAAGCTTTTTTATAGTCATCAAGATCACTTTCTAAAGCTTCAAATAAAACATTATTCATTAAAGCATCTATATAGTTACTTTCATTAGACATGTTTTGAAGTATTTTATTTTTTATAAAAAAAGATATATTATTTATTGAAAGTGGTTCTGTTTTTATAGAAAAAAAGTAATTTAAACTTGATTTAGATCAAGATAAAATCAAAATATTTTTACTTTAAACAAAACTAATTGTTATATATTAATTATATCTAAATTAGTAATTTAACCATATACTTCAGAATTTGTAAAAGAATCATAATAACTAGAGTTATATTTTAGAACATTTCAAATATTATCTAACTGCTCATTCAAAACAGTTTGACTTGTGAAAGCTTGGTTATAAGAGTGTTTTTGTAAGATATATTGTGATAAAGTAAATAACTTTAAAAATTCACATTAACAATACTTATACTCTCAATGCATTTTAGATAAAAATAAAGAAAACAAAAAAAGATATTAGTAGAAAGCAATAAAGTAAAAATGATATATTAAGAAAAAGTTCAATGCATATTATAATGATATAAAGAAGTTTAAAAAAATAAATATAACTAATAAATAATAAAATTGTTATACATTAATATAAATTAATATTAATTAATTTTTTTATATAAACAACAAAACATAACAATTAATTAAATAAGGTGTAAAAATAAACTTCATATTATGTTAATAATATTTCAAATTTAAAAATTTTAGCAAAAAATAATATATATATATATGTTAAATCTTAGTGATTGTTATAACAAGTGCAATAACAACAACACTCTCTTCTGCAGATCCTTCGACCAAAATCAGTGAGAAGCAAAACAGGAAAAATATTGCAAAACATACTAAAAAGCAACACTAAGACCCTTAGTAAAAAAAAAAGAGCAACAAAATTTACACCTAGCTAAAGAACAGAATATAAATAGAAATAGCATAGAAGCAACAAAGCTTGAAAAAATAAAATTTTTTAATGAAAACAAAAAATTTTTTGTAAATTTTGAGGAATCTTTGTGACCCTTTTGTACAGATCAATTAGGTTACATGAAAATTATAACAAAACAAGTAAGGTAAACAAACAAACACATGTACAAAAATAGTTTAACAAAGTAAACATGTGATTTAGCAACAGCTACACCAAATCAGCTAACAAATAAAATAACAACAATCATTATGAGAGGTAACACATATGAAGTAAGACCTGAAAGTTTATTAAAAAAGGTGCTAGAAAGATCAACAGCACAAAGCCTGCAGAGAGTTGGCAATGCAGAGCTTGTTAAAATACTAGAAATAACAGAAGTAATAAAAACAAGAATAGACAGATATACAGTATTACTGTTTGCAGCAGATATAGCAGATATAGTAGCAGTAAGAATATTGAGTAAGGCTATCACATAGGTGGACAAAAGAAGTAAATTGATAAATTTTAGTTTTAAGATGAAGGATAGCTCATAATAGCAGAAAGAAAAAGAAGCAAGAAATACAGAACAGCCAAAAGAAATATTTGAAACAAAAGAAAATAAAGAAAGAATAGAATCTAAAGAAAAATTCAAAAAATATGAAACAGGTAAGAAACAGATAATAACAGAAAAAAAACAAAGATATACAGCACAAGAACAAGATATAAAGAAGGTAAGAAGAAATAAAGAGACTTCATGACACAATTCAAGTCTAGTAGAAGCAAAAGAAAGAAAAGAAAACAAAGAAGAAGACTTAATGATATTACAAGGAGACAAAACAGAAGTGCTATTAGAACAAAGCATCTGAGCACCAGATAACAGACCATGCAACAACGAAACACCAGTAATAACAAGAATTTCTGCCTATAATGTTCTAGATGAAACCAAGTTAGAAAAAATAGTATGGTAAAATGGATGCTTAATGCAAATAGACATATTACAAAAATTGAAGAAGTCTTTGTAAAAGGCAACAGTTGGATTGAAGTATTATTTGACTGTGAAAAAGAAAGAGAAGAAGCAATTAATCAGATAAAGTAAAAAGATAAAGGTTGGTTTAATTTGATTCTAGTTGAAACATGAAACCAAGTAGAGAGTAAGAAAGAACAAGAGAAAGCAATAGACAAGCATAAGGTAAAGAATAAACAACAAAAAGAAAGTGAAAGATCTGAAGATCTAAAATGGAAAGAGCCCAAACAGAAAGAAACACAGCAAAGCAAAATAAAAGAGCAAGATAAGGCTAAAACAGAAGTAAAAAGACTGCAAACAAAAAAATTAGAAAAAGCAGAAACAATAAGATATCTAACAATTTGGGACTTATCATCAGACATTAATGAAAAAGAATTAAAATATATGTGCAGAAGTATGAGAAATATGCATATAATATGAATTAAAAGATTGCAATATAAAGCACTAGCAGTTGTAGTAGCAGATTTTGGAGAAAAGAAAGACAACATATAGACATTACCTCTTGGCAACAATAAATTAGCAAGAGTAATAGAAGAAAATGAAAACTATACACAAAGAAAAAAATAAAGCCATTTTACAGCAAAGTTATTAGACATCCCTAAAGAAACATCAGAAGTGCTTTTACTAAGATATCTAAGAAATAAAAGAGCAAAGGCAGTATACATACCATTTAACAAAAATGGAAATTAGAAAAAATTTGCAATAATTACTTTTGCAAATGCTCAAGAAGCAGAAGCAGCTTAAACAATGCCAATATGATATAACAACCATCAAGTAAGGTAGGAAAATCCTAAAAGAAGGAAACCTCAGAAAAGAGAAGAATCAAAAGGCAGAAGACAAGAAAGATCAAAGTCAAGCAATAAGAGACAGTTGAATTACAGAAGACAAGAGGCATCAAGAGTCAGAGGTACAAGACATGAAACACCAACTAAGAGATATAAAAAAATAGAAAGCAACCCTCAGTTACAAAATATAGAAGCATGGTTAGAGGACAAAAACACAGACATAAAGAAAGAGTTAGTAATAGTAAAGGAAAAGAAGGCCAAAATGAATATATTAAATCAAGGAAGAATATTACTAGTAGAAGATGTCTTGTTTCAAATATTAGAAAGACTAGATAGAATAGAAGAAATATAGCTGAAAGTAAGTGAAGGTCCAGCTAATTGCTCCTAAGGGTGCCTTAGTTGAGCATAGGAATACAGATAAGGAGATTGAAGCCTTTCTGCAAAAAAAAAGAAGAATGTTTAAGAAGAAAGAAAGAGAAGCATCTTTTTATCTTTAAGAAAGGAAAAGAAAGATGATTAAAAAAACCAACAATACAGAAATAAGACAAGAACAACTAAAAGAAAAATGAAAAGAAGGAAGAAAAAAAGTCAAAATAGCATGTTATAATATCAATGGCTTGAAGACCAAAGGTTGAAAACTTGAGAACCTGTTGGATTAGGTAGAAGAAAAAGAAATTGCAATATTAGAAATTACAGAAATGAATATTGTTAAAAGAGAAGAAAGATTTTTAGTATATGTGACAAACAAAAAGTATATAGGATATTGGACAAATGCAGCAGAGGACAAGAAAAAAGGATCAGGTGTAAGAATTCTAATAGAAGAACAATGAGAAAAACATGTAGGTACTGTCAAAAGAGTAAATGAATACATGATAGAGATTATGTTATACTTCAAGCAATTGGAGTTAGTAGTAATAGAAATTTATATACTATCAAATGACAAGACAATAGAAAGATTCATTCAACAAAAGATTGTAGAAAGGGTTACTAAACAGAAAAAATAAACACAATTTGTGATTATGGGTAACTTTAATTATACAGTAAACAATATAATAGACAGACAATACTCACAATCAGCAAATTTTAAAAGATTATTGATCTTTAATTGGATGAGAAAGCAAAGCTTTATAGACATATATAGAAACATGCATCCAACAAGCCAAGAGTACACATAGTCAAACAAAGAAGCTGCAACAAGAATTAACTATATTTGGATATCAAAAGAATTGGCTCTGGGTTTGCAAAAGGCAAACATTAAGGAAACAAAAGAAATTACAAAAAGCAATCATAAAATAATAACTGTGAAAATATGGATCAAACATATAATAGGAAAAAATAGTAAAATAGAAATTAAAATGAAAGGACAATCAAGAACATTATATTTATATGATTAGGCAAAGCCAAAGGATTGGGAAAATTATGCACAAGAACTACAAAGGTGACTAAAGACAAAAGAAAGCCTTAAAAATATTCGAACAGAAGTACAAGATAAGAAAGAACAATTAAACAAAATAAACAGTATATGGGATACAATAGAAGAAGCAATTATTATCATAGAAAATAAGCATATACCCAAGAAAAAAGTATACAACATAATGGCAAATAAAAGAACTAGTCAGAAAGTACAATAACAAAAAAAAGATATCATAAAGCTGCAAAGATTAATAAAATATGCAAAGACAAGAAAAGACCAAGAAATAACAGAAAAAGAAAGAATTGAAACAAATGAGCAATTAAAAGCACTAGGCAACAAGATAGGAGCAAAACTGCCAAAACTACAAAGGCACTAGTTGCAGGCCTGAATAGAAGACATGAAAGGGTGGCAGAAGATCCTACAAGAAAAGAAGAAAAAGGACTAAGAACAAACACAGAGAAGGCAAATAGAAGAAAATATAGATAAATGATGTGAAATAATTAAAACAGACCAAGGAAAAATGCTTGCCAGTTTTCTAAATAAGCCATACAAGAAGATTTTGCTTAATAGGCTTATCAAGTAAGTAGAAGAGAAGACATATCTAATAACAAAGCCAGAAGATGTTAAAATGAATGTAGCAGAACATTATAAGTTGCAGTTTAGGAAAAGAAACACCAAACTGAAAACAATGACAAGAAAGTAGAAAGAGATATACAAACCAAGAGAAAGCATTAGAGAGGAATGATATGCAGAACTCAAAGGAAAAATCAAAGCAAAAGAATAGAAAGAAACACTAAGAGAGTTAAAGACAGGAACAGCTCCTGGTATCTCAGATATAAGCTAAATACTAATTAAAAGAGCAGAAGTAAAAACACAAAAAATCTTCAAAAGCTTTGCAGACTTATGCTTAGAAAAAAAAGAAATTCTAATAAAGTGAAAAATAGTACAAGTTTACCCAATACCAAAAGACATAGAGTGGAGATACAGTTTAAACAACATCTGCCCAATAGCACTAATCGAAACATTTAGAAAGGTTGTTACAAAAATGATAACAAAAAGGCTTGCCAAAATATTTATGAAAAGAGAAATACTTAAAGGACCAAACTTCACAGGCCTTCCAGGAAGCTCAACAGAACAACCAGTACAGATTCTAAACATAATAATAGAGGAAGCAAAAGAAAAAGATAAAGAAATATAGATACTGTTGCAGGATATGAAAAATGCTTTCGACTTAGTTCTTTTTGAAAATCTTAAACTAGCATTGCAAAGAATTAAAATATCCAAAAGAACAATTAAATATATACTGAAGCTTTTTTACAAGAGACAATTGAGAATAATTACAGTCTATGGTTTAACAGAAGAACTAATAGCAGATGATGGAATAGACCAAGATGAGGTAATTTCACTACTAATATGGCATCTCTTTTATAACCCATTACTTGAAAGAATCCAAGAAGATAAAAGATTAGGGTATATAGTTAAGCAACAAATACAAAAAGGTATACAATGCAACAACATTACAAAATATTACCAGATTACAATTACATATGCAGATGATACAACATGAATTGCAAACAGTAAAAAGCAGCTATTGGAGATTCTAAAGATAGCAAAAGAGTTCTTTAAAATAAATAATATAGAGATAAATAAATCAAAGTCAAAACTAATAATAATGAACACAAAAATCAAAAACAAGAAAAGAGTAGTAATATATAGGAAAAGCAAGATAATAGAAGAACCAAAACATAAAATAGTTCACTTATTGGAAATATAGTTAAATAGCAAAATGCAAGAAATGCAAGTAAATAAAAAAGCAAAAAAGATAATAAGTCAGACTATAAGAGATTTAAAGTACAAAAAAATGATAATGAGCCAGATTGTATATATAAACAATATGGTAATAATATCTAAACTAAGCTATATATTATAGCTAACAAAGATGTTAGACAGAAGTTTAAATGAAATATATCAACCAATAATAAGTTTGGCAAAGCAAAAAAGCAGCCTACAAAGAACAGTAGAAAACTGTATAATGAAGCATAAAGATCTTGGCAGCTGTAGAACATTGTGACAAGAGTTAATCATAAAGCAAGTAAGTGGTCTCATAGCAAGACTGAACAGACAAGACAGTCTTGGACAACTAACAAAGCTAAGAATAACACAAGGCTGTCAAAGAGCAGGCTTAGCAGTAGATATGTGGAAGACAAAAGAGTGGCTAAAAGCTAAAACATATTTGAAGAACAACTTAGCATGCCTTACAATACTTAAAGCAAGAAAACTAAAAATAAACATTAAAACAGAAACTGAACTATGAACAATGCCTGAGTATGGTACTAAAATACAAGAACTAGTAGATGCATAACTGTGAAAAAAAATGGCAATTAAAGTAAATAAAACTGGTTTAATATATTTAAATCAATTACTTGATACTAGGAAAAAAAAACTAATCATATAGCAGCAATTAAAAAGCTATCAAAACCAATTGAATAAAGGAAAAAAAGTAGAATAGTTCAAAGCAATTGAATTAAAAGTGCTTAACAGCCCAGAAAGCAGAGTAGTGCAAAGATGCTTTAAAACTGATAAACAAAATACTCAGGCAATGCAAGTTAAATGAGAGCAAATATTAGAAGATAAAAGAAGAAAAGAATAAATAATATATAGTACACAAGATCACAGACAGCTAGAAAAGGTGGTCAAAAAAAAAAAAAAAAGTATTAATTAAAAATTGACAAATGGAATATAAAGAGAATGAAGTAGCAACAGAGATCAAAAAATGTGAGAGATGTATAAGAGAAGAAGAATAGATAGGAAACAGTTGCCAGCAATAGACAAAATTAAGTAAAACTATTCACATAATTTCAGATAGATTAGTAAGTAAAAGCACCAATCAAATCAAGATAATGATAGACCAAATAACAAACAAAGCAGAAACTAACAAGTCAAAAATAAGTGAATACAAACTAGAAGGTCTTATAACAGTAGAGGAACTAGAGATAGAAGTTATTAAATAACCAAAACTAAAAGAAAATATCAGTCAAGAAATAATAGAAGTCCTAAAAAGAAATATTATAAAAGACAAAAACAAATATATAATATACACTGATGATGCAACTAATGGGAAAGACAGTAAAGAGCTAATGCCTAGGAACAGCATGGGTATAGGATGGGTTCAAACAAATGAAACACAAGAATGACCAGAAAAAGAATTAACATTTGGACTTGAAGAATGGCAAACATTGACAGTAGCAGAGTTGGTAGCAATTTGGACAGCAATCTTAACAATATCGAAAGAGAAACAAATTAAGATATATACTGATAGTAATGCTGTAATAAGAAATATTAACAAAAGCTTAGAACAAGCAGATAGAAACAAGATTATTAAAAAGAAGAATGCAATATAGATAATGAAGATTAAAGACCTGGTTAAGACAAAAGACATTCAGATAGATCTAGTTAAAGTTAAAAGTCATAGTAAAGATAAGTGGAATCATAGAGCCAATAGTTTAGTGAAAAAGAGAACAATAAGTAGGAAAATTATACAGGCCAAAAAAGTTAATTGTAAAGAAATAGAGTACTGCCTAGAGTAGAAAAACAGATGAACTGACATACCAGCCAGACTGCTTTGCAAGTTAGTAATGAATACAAGAATAGGAGCAAACTGGAAAGAAACAAGAGCAGTTAAAAGTTTAGAGCCAGAAACAGAAATCACAATTTATGATTGAACTTATTTTTGGAAAAAGCTAAAGACAACCAAGGGAATATATTGCACAACAAAAAGAAGTAGCTCAAGAAGAAGTGCTTTCATTAAATGCATAATAAATAAGCTTCCAACCTTGAAAGAACTCAACAGAAGAAGACCAGATATATACACAACAGTAGAATGCCAAGTATGCCAAGAAAAAGTAAAAGAAACACAAGCACACTTGGCAGTATGCAAGGGGCAAAGAAATCTTTGGAAGAGAATTCAAAAGGTAACCATTACAATAGCATAGAAGAAATTAAAAAAAGAAAAAAAGATCTGAATTCCTTCATATATGTTATATATAGCATTCTTTGGAAAAACAGAAATGGAAAAAGTCAAGATAAGAGAAGCACTAATAAAAGGTCTAATTCCAAAAGAAATGCAAGTTAAACTGACACAGCTCTTAAATTCAAAATCAAAACAGCAATTTGCAAATGCAGTAGCAATAACAGCCTGGGATATATTTTATAAACAAGTATGAAAAATACGGTGTAAAAAAATTATTGAATAGAAGAAAAAGATTGGAATAATAGATAAAATTAAAAGAAAAAAGATGAAAAGCTGAAAAAATCAAAAAAACAAGAAAAGGCAAGTCAGAAAAAAATAAAAGGGAAAAAAGAAGAAATTAGAGAAAAAGAAAAGCAAGTTGAAAAGGAAGTAACAAAGACAATTTTGGGGCTTGTCATGGAAGGGAGAAGACCCTTCTATTATGGACTTTAAGTAGTTAGACAAGCAGCTTACTTCTGCTTAAAGTAATGTGGCAGGTTGCACTTAGGTACCAATAAGGTGGCCAGGTGATGCTAAACTTAGTTATTAGGGATATTTATGTAGTTACAAATGTAATTCCAAAAACTTAATAAAGTACTAGCATGACTGCTTATATATAAAAAAAAAAAAAAACAAGTGTAATAACAAAAACACAAATAAGATAAGTATACTTTCTTTATTAATTTTTATAAAATAATTAACATTATTAAATATTTATTTTTATTATTAATTGTTTAAAGTTTTTTTTTAGATATATAAGTCTAATTGCTTTAGTATCTGAAAGATAACTTTTTAAAAATTTTAAAAATAAAAAATAACTTTAATAACAACCCACTCTTTCCTTATCTGACTGTCTTTATCAATACAACCTGCTTTCATTATAATTCAAATAATATCACTTGTCCTTATCAACCATCTTAACCATCTTATAATGATGACTCTAATTTTGACAAATCTACTAGATCTATAAAAAGTATATATAATACTTTTTCTGTAATGAGTAATAGAAGTAAGCAATATCAATTATTTTTTCTAAGCCAATTAAGACAATTCAGACAAACTAGACAATCTATCTAACAAACTTCTTTTAAGAACTATTATCTTTCAGATAATCTGTTCAGCAAACTTATTCTAGGCAACCATCATCTTCTCAATCTACCTCATGTTGTATATCATAGTCTTTATCATTGCAGTCACAGCAAATATGTAAAAGATAAGCATTACCTAATCATCAATTTTTCAATCAAAATAATTCATATAATTATGATGATATAAAAAGTTTTTTTTAATTTTTGAATGTCAATCTTTTGATTTAATTTAATTTTTTTTTTGTTATCTTTTTAAGCTTGTTTAAGTTATTATTGTTATAAAGCTAAGGATCAAAAATGTTTTTTTACTTAAAACTGCCAAATATACCTTCTGATCAGGCAGTTAAGTAATGATTTTCAAGATCTGAAAAATAAAATATAGCACAGAAATGTTCAAGACACTCAAGGCATTCAAGGTGAGAATCTTTTGCTTAAAGTATGAAATGTAAGTATTATAGAAAGCAAGAGCATATTTAGAGTGCTTTTTTGGCATATTCTGAGCACTTTTGTTTTTATATTTTTACAGGAAATATATATTAGCATTATCAAATGTCTTTTTTTATATATAATATATCATACTCAAGATGAAATAAAAAAGACCCTTAAGGACTACTTAAATAAAAAGTTTTCTGAATTCATAACAAACTTAAGTGCTAATGATTTTGCAAACCAGTTCTATAGTATATGATGTTCTTAGATAAACAATAATATTTGATAACTGTATATATTATTTTATATTATTATCAATTATTTTCAATAAGTCTAAGCATTTTTTATAGTGCTCAATTTTTAATAGCTTTTACAAAAAATGAAGAATCTATGTAGTTTAGTATTGCAGAATGTATGTTTGGCAATTTGGAGTATATTTGAATGTGAAAGGCTTCTTTATTTTAGAAACAATGCTAGTACTAAGAATATAGTAAGATGAAAACAAAGCTAAGAAGTGTATGATTGCTATTGTATGCTCTATAAGCAAGAAAATAAAGGTATTTCTGGGTTGCAATTATTGCAAGAACTGCATTTAGCATGGCTGCTACCTTTATTCTCACAACTATTATTGTGCTTTAACACTAGCCATGTATAATATTATATTAAATCCCTAATTAAAAAATATTGTCTGTAGTGAAAGTTGAATTAAGCATCACATAGTATGCTATTTGGTAAGTATTTGTAACATATTAATTGTAATTACAAAATAAATATTAATCTTTATTATTATTATTATTATTATTATTTTGTTAAAGGTCATACTTGTAGTAATACTTTATTAACTTATATTGGGTTAGCTATTACAACTATTTTTACAAAATCTACACATCACTCAAAGAGCTTGGACATTTAATAAAAATTGTTAAAAACACTTACAACAACTTTAACATAAACATGATAAACTCTAGAATTAAGAGAATGGCAATCCTAGTGTAATAGTTGGGTTGTCATCCTCCAAGTGGCAGGTCTAAGGTTCAAATCCCACCTATAACGAAATTTGGAAATTATATCTGCTTTACAGTAACTGTCTCCTGTCGATCAGTTGGCTTCATGTGGCTGTTACCCAGGTACATTAGGCTGGGTCCCCCTGGCTTTGGGAGCTCAAGGCATCTATGCAAAGTGTAACGTTACATGTACATAGAGGAATGTTTATCAGTGTTGCATAAGACTTCAATGCAAACCCATGATAAGACCATCAGGTGTAGAAGACTAAGGAACTAAGGTGATAGAAACCTATTTGGAAATCCCTAAGTAAAGAGGTAGCATGAACTTTCGATGGTACCATCGGACCAGTTGAAGCCTATAAAACACCTTCATAGGAACTGAAGATTAAAACTGAATGACAAATATGTGTAGAGGAGCACATAACCAACCAGGCC
>CAJVQA010005399.1:0-16191 GCA_910591915.1 Cetraspora pellucida | reverse complement strand
TCGTATTCAATTACAGGCTCCTTATTAGGTTACAGAAGCTAAAATCTTTCAATTTTGCCTCCAGCCAGACTTGAACCATTGACCTTGATTGTGGAGGATATGGGAGCTTAACCGCTAAGCTATGGGACCCACACCCATATGCATATATTATTATTATTCTATTTATAACTTTTTTATTACTTATAATATCTTTTTTTGTATTATTTTTTTTGTATTTTATTAGTTCTTCAAGCAAAACTAAAACCTTCTTTTCATGTTCTTGTCTTATTTTTAGCAGTACACCTGCTATTGCACTCTTTCTAACTCAATATTAATATTGATTATATTGTTTTTATTATCTAAGTTATATTTATTGCATTTATTAATACTAAGTAACTTTTTTTCTTAACCTAAAATATATTCTAATAATTTAATAGCATATTTTTTTTTCTTTTTAACTACTTTGCCTATTATTGAATCTGTGTTTTCTTTGTTTACTAATATTTATTTTTGCTTTTTTCTGTCTTATAATAACTTTTTAATTTTAGCTCTTATTGTTATAGTATTTATTTTTTGTATTTGAAACTTAGTTTAGACTATTCTATCTACTTGATCACTTAATATTTTTTGTTCATTTTAGCAAACTATTTTGCTTTTTATTCTTTTTATATACTTATTAGTAGTGTTTTAAATTTTTTTATATAATTATTTTTTGCTTTTTTGATCAATTAGCTATTGTATAAAAAACTGCCTATATTTTACTATCATTCTACAAGCTATTTTAAATGTCTCATTTTCTATCAAACTATATACAATTTTACCTGTATCAGAAATTTAACAAAAAACATCTTTTGCTTTTGTTATTATACCTATGTTACTTGCTCTTAGCAATACTAAACATGCAAGTTTCTCTTTCAGATCTTCTTTAAACTACTTGCATTTGCTGTATTTAATTCTTCTGATATTAACCTTGCTAAAGCATAATCTTGTTTTATATATATTATTGTTAGTTTACCAATCTGATTTAATTCATTTAGTCTTATTTGTATAGAAATTAACTGATTGTTAAATACTTTTTAACTTAATATTTTACATTTTTCTAAATCTTAATATGCAGTTATGCTATTCTTTGCAGTTGCTAGCAGACCTATTTTGTTTTTAATTAGTCTAATCAATATCTAATATAAGTGATTTATATACTTTTTAAACATCTTTATTGTCTGCAATATATAATTAGTATTGGTATTATATATATATTATTAATAATATAAGCTAGCTAATAGTTAATTTTTTAAATTATAAGCTTTATATAAATTGTTGCATAATATTTTTTGTCTTTTTTACAACTAATCTTTTGTTTTTTTTTATGCTTAACTATATTATACTTCTAATATTCTTGTTAATAAATGCTTTTTTTAATATATAATTGAAAGTTATTTATTAAAATAAATCTTTTTTCTTTCTTTATACTAGAGTTAATTACTAATAACTTTGACTTGATGTTGTTAATTTAAATATTATTGAACTTAAAAAACCTTTGTGAAATCTGCACAATTGTCTACATCTTCTTTTTATTTTTTGCCATCCAGGTTGTATTATCTGCATAAGTAATTGTAGCTTGTCTTATTCTTTTTACTTCAACTTTATTTATTTGTAAATCTAGTATTTTATATATTTTAATCTTGTATTCTAAACTTGATTTATTTTGAATTTTTCTCAACAGTGAGTTATAAAATATTCTTTAAACTAATAGAGAAATTGTTTCTTCTTGCTTAATTCTATTATTAATCACAAACAGCATTGTAATTTCAAACTTTATTATAATGCTAACTTCTTTTTTATTATAAAGCTCTAATATAAACTTTACTGTTTCTTTTGATAATCTAATTCTTTGTAATGCTAAGCAAAGTAACTTTATTGATACTAAATTGTATGCCTTCTTTATGTTTTATATTAACAGCTACAGCTCTTTATTACTTTCTTTTAAATCTTCTCTTATTATTTTCACTATATGAATTGCTTTTCTGTTGAGTTTTCTGATAAGCTTATAAAGTTTAGACCTTTGAGTATTTCTTTTTTTGCTATTATTCTGAATATTCTTTTTGCAACTACCTTAATTAAACACTTTTTAGACATTTTTAGCAGTGCAATTAGTCTAAAATTACAGAGCTTGTAATCTCAGTTCTTGCTTTTAGGAATTGTATTAGCTTACACTTATGCAATATTTTTCCAAGCTTTAAACAAGTATCTGCAAATTTCTTGTATCTTTTCATTTATACTTTTAATCAATCTATAACTAATATTAAACAAAGCAGAAGCAGTTTTATTTTTAGGTTCTTTTACTGCTTCTAACCATTTATCAATTAATATCTCTACTCTCAAATTCTTATATTAGTCTTCTTTAACTTCCTTAAATGGTTTATAAAATTCTTATATTACTCTTTCATTATCTATTTTATTTTTTTGTTTAAACTGTTTACTAAAATGTTCTCTTATCTGCTTTAATACTGCATTTAGTAAACTCACTCTTTCTGATGATCATCTGAACCAAACTTTCCAAAATGCTGAACTACAGAAAAATAATATAGTTAATATATTAAACTTTATAAAAACTTTTTTGAAATACTGGGCATGCATAGTGGGCATTGAAATAGAGTTGAAAAAGAAGCTATCACTTTGTGATGACAGTTTAAAAGAGCTCTGAAACCATAGAAGAAGTGGTTGGTAAAAGCTGAAAGTTACTTATACAGTAAATAACAGTGTTAAATATATTAGTTCTATATAACTATAAAACTTACAAAGAACTCCCAAAAGGGTTAAGCATTTACAAAAGCTATAGTTTGGTTTACCTTATGGCTTCTCTTTTTTTTGAAGAAAATTTGTAAAAAGTGGATGTTTTAGTTTACACTCTTCAAAAGATCAATATGTAAAACACCAAAACAGTTAACAGTATTTACTTTCTAATCAAGATTGTGTAAACAATACAGCAATATAAACAAACTCATACACATGTTTCAAACTGCTAAAACTCTGTAAAATACTGTCTTCAGACTAACCAGTACCTTATGCTGACTTTTTATATTTAAGTTGAAGTTTTATCCTATATGGTTTTTGTTAAATATTCTAGTAAATAAAAAAATAGTAGAGTTATTTCTATTTAGTATAGTTTATAATTTTTAAAAACCTGACACAGGCTTATAATTGTGACCATCCAATAGTTGTATAGTAAGAGTTGCACATATCTTTTCTTTTTTTTTACTTTTCACTTTTCCTTCTTTTATTTCTTGCATTTGTATCTTTTATCATCTATCCCTATACCTCTGTGTTTTTTTTATATAAGTTTTTTTGTTTTTGTTTACTTCTCTATGAGAAGATATTATCAGATTGGCAATATTTTATTGTAGAATAGTGGTCAGATGCAGTTTCTGATATATACTAATTTCTTTTGAAATTAAACAGTTAGTGCAGGCAAATCACTTGTAGAGACTTATAAAAGCACTTGCAGAATGTTGGACCAAAATTTATGAACTAATTTGTATATATATATAATACAAAAATACATAATAAAAGTGACCAGCAAGACTGCTCAAGTGAAGAAAAAAAAATATTGCATTTAGTTTATTAGATAAAATGCAGTTATTTTCTTTATATTTTAAGAATAAGGAGTAATGTAGATTATTTTTATATAAAAATATATAGTATTTTAAAATTTTCATTTAAAATTAATATATACTATTAATAAAACTTTTTTATTTTTTAATTAATTAATAAAAAAATTTATAATATTATAAATAATATTATTTATTTATTATAGTAAAATTTTGAAGTATTGAGAATGATAATTCTAGCATAGTAGTTGGGTTGTTATCCTTTAAGCAGTAGGTCCAATGTTCAAATCCTATTAGTAGCAGAATTTTAAAAAAATAGTCCTATTTTGGCAACTTATCTGTAATTTGGGGTTTGTAAATTCTATAATTCTGGTTATATCAAGACTAACTTTGGAAATGTGCAATATCACATAAATAAATTTAAAAAGTATATATTCAGATTAGAAGCCTGCTTGGAAATTCTGAGCAGAGAGATAGTACAACTTTCAACAGTACTAACTGTGAAGACCTTGATCTGAAAAAGACAGGTAATTTGTATGAGCAAGAACCTTTAAGTAGAAGGTTTACTAACTTAGTCACTAGTTGATTTAAGCATAAAGTCACATTATGCAAGACTAATTGAATTGGTAATATAAAAGAACTTGCAAAAGTAAATAAGATATTAGTAAGGTTGTAAAAGGAAAATACTGGGGTTGTATAAATTTTGCAAAGATTATAAACTAGGTTTAGCTATAAATTAGGATATAGAAGGCTTTAGTAATGATGTCTTGAGAATATACTGTATAAAATAAGATATGAGGTCCTAAAGGTATGAGTATGCATCTAGAACTTCTCAACTAACATTATATAATAAAGATGTTTTAATAATACAATAAAGATTGCAGTACAGAGGGCTTAAATAGGCAACACCTGTAGTTAGATTGCAGATATAACAACTAGTATAGAACCTATATATAGGTAAACTACTTAAATTAAACACCAAAAGTGTATATATGGCTAGATGTACTCTCTAATGTAAGGTAGCTCCTCTAAGGTAATTAGACTATAAGCTATTATGTTCTATTATACTAAATAAAAAAGCTCTAGTTTCAAAAAAACTAGTTTAACTATAAAAAAAAATTTTTGAAGTATTATATTATTTTAAAAAAAAAAATTTGTATATATTACAAAATTTTCTAGAGTTTTCCAAAATTTGCTAAAGTTATACAAGATTATTAGATTTGATTAATTAATTTATCTAATCTTATAAGTTAACTTAATTAATAAATTTTTATATCTAATCTTTAAAAAGTTATATCTTACTAAGTTTTTACTTAATATTAATGATTTTACTATTATTAGAATTAGAAAAACCTATTTTACAAACTTTTTTTATAAATTAAAATT
This sequence comes from Cetraspora pellucida, assembly GCA_910591915.1. Classification (NCBI taxonomy): domain Eukaryota; kingdom Fungi; phylum Glomeromycota; class Glomeromycetes; order Diversisporales; family Gigasporaceae; genus Cetraspora; species Cetraspora pellucida. The sequence goes on along the minus strand of CAJVQA010005399.1, from coordinate 11,218 downwards.
AGTTTATATAATATAATTTTTTATAAAATTAAATATAAAAAAATTTACTATTAGGTTTATATATAATTTTAAAATACATCTCTTATCTTTAAAATATAGTCAATTTTAATTTTGTTACAAGGTTTGTTTAGAATACTAGTTAGCATACTATATATATATTACTAAACTTCTAATTTATCAACTATTTATATAATAGAAGGGTCTTGTTACTACTGTTACTACTACTTATTTTGTCTAGCTTATTATTAACTATATAAGTAAAATTACTTATAACTATGAACTATAAATTATATACTATTTATATATATATTATTATTATTACTTGCTATAACTTCTTAATTATTTTCTTATCATTTAGAAGAATATATATCACTATTATTGTGATCTTTGTCTGTTTAAAATAGAACATTGTTCTGGCTAAGTACTTGTCAAATTTACAAACTTCTTTTATATGTTTTTTTATTTTTAACTTACTAATAGCCCAACATTTGATTCTTTCTTTTTTATAACTAACTTTATGTTTAAAGATTTTTAAATACTTATTTTTCAGACTAAATCTTAAATTTTTACTATTATTGTTTGTTTTTACTAATCTTAAAATTTTAATTTTCTCTTCTTTTAACTATTCAACTATTGTTTTTAGTTTGATTTTATTGTTCTTTATTCTATTTATATTATAATATATTATTTTAATACTCATTATGCTATTACCACCTTTGTTATATTTGTCTTTATTTAAATTTAGTTTATTATCATAGCTTTTTATTTTTGTATTTAACAAAATAATCATCTCTTTTTGAAAAACATCTACAACAACTTTTAGAAGCAATTCAAAAGCATGCTTCCTAATTGTCTTTTTTTTATTTCATCCAATCTCTTTAAAATTCTGTTAAGGGTATCTTGTAAATTACTTTTTAGATCTTTAATCTTAATTGCTTCAGACTAAACATTATTCTCATATTTCTTTTTTACTACCTTTTTTTTTCTGCTAATTTTCTTTATTGCTACTTTTCTTTTTAAATTTTTTTTGTCTTTTAAAATTCTTTTATATTATGAAATATTTTTTGCAATTTGGTATTCTTTTACTTATTTTTCTTTTTTTTTTCTACTTTACTACTTTTAAAAGCTCTTGCAATACTCTACTTCAATCTTGTATTATAATAGTATGCTTTCTTTCTTGTAACTATCTTAAGGTTTTTCTTTGTTTTAAAGTACACTGATGCTATTTGTTACTGGTTCTTGTTTTTATTAACTGATATATAAATTGCTTTTGTTTTTACTACTTTAAGCTATCTTAATAGTAATATCTCTATTGCTATTGTTGAAATATTTTTAACCATTGCTTTATATAAGGCTCTTCTTTCTAACAATTCTTTTGTAAAAGCATTTGATATTATTATACAGATTTTGTCTTATTTGAAGTGTACTAACTATGTCTAATCAAGTATTAATTTTTTTTCTTGTTTTTAAATCTAACTGAGAATGTTGCAGCTTTACTATTATCACAATTTTTCTATTATATAAACTTAATTCTATTATAAAATTGGAAATACTTTTTTACTTATACTAAACAAACTTTTATTAAAATATTCTATATAATATAGATGTCATCTACATTATTTGTATTTTTATATCTTGTTATCAATTCTTTTGTATAATCTGATATTTCTTTTAAGTTTTTCTGTACTTGTTTATTACTTTTAACTATTTTTTTATTTTCTTTTATCTTTTGATTTATCTTTTCTCTATTTGTGTTATGCTTTTTATTTAGCTTTATATTATTTGTAATTTCTTAATTTGATTGCTTTTTTCTTTGATACTATTTTTTCTTTTTTTTTTGTGTTTGACTTAAATTTAGAGATTTGTTTTTTTATAATATTATAGTCTAAGCAATTACATTCTTGTTCTAACAGTATTTTTTTATTTGCCTTTACTATTGACTGCTGTTTTTCTTTAGTTTTTCACTATTCCTTATATATATATATTTATAATAATTATATATTCTATTAAGTTTTTGAATACACAAACTAATACTAATTTAGTGCTAATAAGTTTAACTAATTTTTTATTATTTTTTAAAATTTTTGATCTATAACTTTCTAGTCTCAATACTTTTTTAATTTTTTATACTAGTTAATTTTTGTAAATATTAGTTAACCTTTTTATATAACACTTTTTGCATTATTCTATAACTTAAATAGATATACTTAATATGTAATTAATTCTTTTTTTCTGTATTTGTTTGTTTATCTGCAAGATTATGTATTTGTTTATTTGTTTTTTGTTGTATTTATTCCTGTCTTACTCTATATGTTATATGTGTAATCTGCAGTACAAAGTTTCTGTATTTTGTTATTTTTTTCTAAAAATTTTTAAAAACAAAAATTTTTCAAACTTTTTAATAACAAGTTGCTACAATAATACTGTTCTGGTTTATTATACTAATAATTTATATCTAATTTTCTATTAGCTTTCATTTGTCTAGTTAACTATTATACTTTGATTTGACAGTTTTTGTGATTTCTACAGTTTTCTTTTTGCTTTAACTTTGGTTATAAGAATCAGTAAAAAGATTTTTTTTGGTTTTTGTTATTTATATTTTTAGTTAATATATTATATATTACTTGTATATAGTAACTATATATGCAACTTTTGGTTATTTATTTAAGTAGTTCATTTATAGGTTCTATACTAGTTGTTATATCTACAATCTACTAGATAATTATCTATTTAAATATTATAATTTTTATACTGCATCTAGATAATAGTTATCTTGGTTTTTATACAACTAAGTGCTATTTAATCTAATATTTAGTTTTTTATTTTATATATCTATCAAGCTGTTATTCATTTCAAAGCATAATACTTAACTATAGAGCTCAGTATGTTTTCTTATTAACTAACCTTTCTATTCTATAAACTATTAACAAGACTAGCTCTTGCAGAATTTATTCAAACCCTAGTACTATTTTATAATATATTTTTAGTACTTTGGTATATCTTTGTCTTTTTTTTTACTTTTAATTCAGAAATATGTAAAATTATAATCAATCTATTGATATATTAGATTGGTCTAATATTCTTTTTTTTTAGTTTTTTTAGTTAGAATTTTAATAATCTGGTTAGTAATATCTTTTATTTAGAAGTTTTTGCTTATCTGAATACTTTATATTAGTATTTGATTTTTAGATTGGCTTTTACAATAATATTGTTAAAATTCTGTATTACCTTTTTTTTTTGCTTAAGTTTTTTAAAATAAGCTTTTTGTTTCTTAGTTTTTATAGATTTATATAATTATAAGAATTTGTTTTAACTTTGAACTACTTGATGCCAATTTGTATTTTTTTATATAACTAGTTATACAGATGTTCTATAACTTGTCAATTATACTAGTATAATTATTATTATAGATGTTTTAATCTAATTATCAAAAACAGTTGCTATAATATGAATATTATATAAATGTTTATTTAAATTTTTACTGTTATTAGGTTTTAAACTTACAATCTATTATTTAAAAAGTTAACAACTTATTCACTTTACTAAGTTACTATACCTTCTATAAAAAATATTATAATAGATAATATAATTATATAAATATTATTAAATTATTATAAATTAATAGTAATATTATACAGTTAAACCCTTCTATAGTTATACTTATTATAAGCATATCATATAAAAAACCTCTTTATAAGCATATTTATTTAAAAACCAATTATATATAAACATATTAAAAAAATTTTTTTATAAGCACATCTTAGTAAAAATATTTTTATAAGTACATAAATCTTTATTCTAGAGAGTGTGATTATAGAGAGGTTTGATTGTATTAAAATTTAAAATTTAAACTAAAAAAAGAATATAATTTTTTTTTTAAGTTTTGACAATACTGCCTGTTAATTTATTAGATTATAAATTTAATATAATACAATTTATAATTATATTTACAAAATAATTATTACTAGTACTATATTTACTATTCTAGTTTTATACTACTAACTTTATTTAATTATCTATATAGCATCTAAGTTCATGTCTGTTATATATTTGCATATAGTTATCTTGAAAACTACTTGCAATCAAAACATATTATTAACTACATAAACAAAAATATTTATTAAACTTAATGCAATATTCTAATATTAGAGATATTGTTTTTTGTAATTATATTTATATGTTCTAAACATATATTTTTATCTAGTCTTGTTTCTTTTATTCTTTAATCTAACTATATCTAGTAATATTTTGTTCTTTATATTTTTTGTCTTTTATTATTATACTACTTTTAAATTAGTTCTATTCAAATATATCTAATTTTTATAATCTTCTATCTTTGATATATCTGTTATTGATTCTTTTAAAATGTTTTAGCAATAGTTTAGAATTTGCAATAAACTTATATCTTAAATCAAACCTACTAATATCAATAGTCTTTTTTAACTAATCTGTATCTTAAGTCAAATTTGCTACTATTATTTTTGAAATATCTTAGATTTTAGCATCATACAGTAATTTAGTATTGCATTTAATCTTCAACAAGATGCTTTTTTTTATAATAGAGACTAAAAACTTATTATATTTACAAATATAACAATTTTGGTTATACTTAAAGAATTTTTCTAATTTTAGTAATACTATACTATTATATATTTCAAGTTTTTAGCTTATTTAATAAAGTAGTGATTAGTAAGAAATAATAGAGAAGATGTTAGAAAGATGAGTACTAAGGTCTTAATAAACTTTACAAATATAAAAATAGTGTAATATAATAGTTAAACAGATAATCTCTATAATTGCAAGTGTTAGATAATTATAATATATATAAAATTAGATTAGCTACATATAAGATATAGCAGGCTCTAGTATGTCTTTTGTTAAAGATAAAATAGTTCTAAATATAGTAATAAGCATTAGGAACTTAAATAAGTTATGCTTTGAAGATGTTTCTTTATACAAGAGAATTGCATATGCAAAGAGTTTAAATAAGTAAAACCTATAGTTAACTTGTAGATATGATATTTAGTATAGAATCTGAGTAGTAATATATAAGCAAACTACTTAAATTAGATATTAAAAGTGCATGTGTACTAGTTGTAACCTTCAATACAAAGAAGCTCTTGCATTTGTGTTTTATGAAAACTTGAATAAAAATATTACTTTTCAAAAAAAAATTTTAACTTAAATTTATAAAATTATAATAAAAAACAAAATTTACAAAAAAATAAAAGTATATAGCAATAACTTAATATGCCAAAACAAATATAAATTTATTACTTGTGTTAATTTTTTTTTTAGCTATTGTTATTATATATAAATCTTTATTACTTTTTTATAGTTATTTATAATATTATATTAATCAATTAAAGCAGGCTTTAGCTATAATAATATATAAAAAAAATGTTTTTTATATTAAGTTCTTTAAAAAAATAAAATAATGTTATATATATATATATATAACTTTAATTATATTAATACTAACTACTTGTAATATATAAAAAGATTATGTAATTATTAGGTATTAATAAAAGTAAAAAGTTTATAATTCTAATATAATATTTTATAAAGAATGTGGTGATTTAGTAAAGTGATCAGGTTGTCAATCTCCAAGTGGCAGGTTTAGAGTTCAAATCTCATAAATATCAAATTTTGAAAAATAGGTCTGTGTTATGATAACTGTCTCTGTTAATCAGTTAGATTAGTGTATTTGTAACCTTTAGTTGCACTATCTTAAATAAGAGCTTGGGGCTTCTATGCAAAATGTAATATTATACACACATAAAGGAATATTAATAACCAGTATTGCATAAGACTTTAATACAAATCTACAATAAAACCACTAAGTACAGAGAGTAAAAAAACTAAAAAGTCAGAAACCTATTTGGAAATTCTAAGTAGAAAGGTAGCATAAAACTTTTGATAATGCTGCCAGACTAATAGAAATCTATAAAACACCTTCAAAGAGATAGGTGAATAAACCAGATAACAAGATATATAGAGAAGTATATGATTAACCAGGCTGCTGAAATTATCAGAGAAGAAGAATACTAAGGTATACTATATTAGGCTATCTGAATTAAAAGTCTAGAGAGTCTAAGTAGTAGTTAGTAGAAAATAATAAAAAAGATATTAAAAAAATAGATACTGAGATTTTGGATGAAACTTACAAAAGTAAAAGTAGTTTAATAGTTAGTTCTAACTGCAAGTGATAGTTTAGGCCAAAGTAATACTAAATAAGCTGTAAGTATAAGATACAGAATACACTAGTAGGTTTAGTACAAAGTTAAATATGCCTTAGTAATCATAATATATTTTTATTAGTTTATTGAAGTTATTAGTAAGATGTGATGAATATAGAATTAGAGTGTTTAAATAGAAAACCTACAGATAGGTTCTAGGTATAGCAACTAGTATAGAACCTTTAACTAAACTACTTAAATTAGATAATAACTAAAGTTGTATGAGTGGCTAGTTGTATATTCTTTCTATAATCACTTCTGTACTATTATATTAACAAATACTAGCCAACTGATACTACCAATAAAATTCTGAGTTGCATGTACTTACCTTAATATTAAAAAGAAAAATAAATAAATAATATGATATTTTATAATAATAACATCTTGGTGCTTATATAATAAATCTGTTAACTTAATAAAACAATTGCATATTTTAATAATACTATTTATAATATAAACAAGTATTAATTTTTATTTTTGTATTAAGATGATCTCTTTGGTCTTTTAACTTTTATTAATGACTTTATTGATAATGTGATTCAATGAACTACTACAGAAGAGTATACAACTAGCTATATATATAACTTTTCTATATTATCTATTTAAGGAGTTTGCTAAAAATTTTTTACTAATTGCTATATTTAATATTTTTACTTGAATATTCTATTTTAAACTCTCTGAATCTGTAATCTGTATTAACTCACTAGATCATATCCAGATACTCATATCATCATTTCAACTTTAAGACTATTTTATTCTTGAGATAAACCTTCTAAAGCCTTCTGTATTTATTTTTATAACTAATTTAGATAATGCTATAGCAGAACCAACACTTGTAGTTAGAGCTTAACCATTAAACACTATGCTCTTATAGAGTTCATTAGATCTTAGCATCTACTTTATAGCATGTCTCTAGTATTTTAGTATACCTCTAAATTTTGCCAAACTTTCAATTCAGATAGCCTGTATAGAACTACAATCAGTTTATTAGTATATCAAGTTAGCTTAATATCCTTTTTCTATAGTTTGTTCTAGTGGCCTAATTAGTAGTACCTCTAAGACTTTCAACCCAGAGGTTCTTGACTGTCTGATTACTAAGAACTTGATAACTATTTCCAGTAGTCTAGTCTTTACAGTAGTACTGTCGAAGATTTGGTTATTTTTTTATTTAGATCTTTTTAAATAAAGTTTTTGTTATTTAATTTTAATAAATTTACATAGCCACAAAAACTTATTTAATGCTTGCACCACTTAATTGTTAGTTTGCATTCTCTTATATAACTTTAACATTGTACAGATGCCTCATAACTTGCCAGTTATATTGGTGCAACTGCTATTACAGATATTCTAATCTAATTATTAGTAATAGTTGCTATAATATAAATATTATATAAGTGATTATTTAAATTTTTATTATTGATAGAATTTGAACATTTAATCTACTACTTGAAATTTAACAATCCAACTACTTTACTAGGTTGCCATATCTCAAGTATTAATTTTTTTTTTATACTCAGTACTAGATATTTATTTATATTTTTTAGCTAACAAATTAAATTATTATTAATATTTTCTTAATCAAAGCACAAGAGCCTTTTTGCAATTTTTATATAATTAAAATATTAATATGCAAATCTATATAGATAATATTTATAAAATTATTTTATATTCTTAGTAATAAAATAAAAAGCTTGAACTGAATTAAAAGTCTAAGTTCTTTATTTAATTATCTATAATGCTCTTTTTACTGATTTTATTTTTAAAAAAAGCAAAAACAAAGAATATAAAAAAAACAGAAAAATTAAAATAGAAATAACTATTTGAATAACTAAGAAATAATTTCAAAAAAAAAAAATAGACTTAGTTAAAACAGCAATTTAAAAAAAACAGAAACAAAATAGATTTTTTTTAATATTAGTAAAAAACAAGATGAAATTTTTAAAAAATTTAGATATTTGACTTAAATCCTAAATAATAATAAATAGATACATAATATGAAATAACAATTACTAGTAAACAAAGAATACAATGTTAATACATTCTATTTAGAAAATATAAACATATTAGCAAAATTAACAAACAAACAAATTACAGGTAATTCTAAAATAGTATATATTAATAAAATAGTCTAGAAACAGTTATATGACTCAAAATAGAAATGCTTTATAATTAAATTTTAATTTACATATACAAAGAACAGATAATATAGTTTATAGATATTTAAATAGTTGTAAATTAGATCAAGTACTAAAAACAATCATATAAAAATTCAAGTAACATTAAAGTTATAGTTTAAAAAGACTAGCAATTAATAATCTAAAAAATATTATAACAAAAGATTTAACATTATATAGCTAAATACTTAAAGCTTTAAAATTTAAAACAGAAGTAATAATAACTCTATTAAAAAAGTTTATCAAAGCATAGATTAACAAAATAAGAATAACAAATCTTAACCTAGTCTTAGTTGAATATACAATAAGTATGAATAAAAAAGAAATACAAAAAAAAAAAAAAATGAAAAAAGTAAAAAAAACTATAATAAAACAGAAAATCTTAACAATAACATGTTCATAAAAAAAAGATAACAAGCAATCAATAATAAAATTGCATCAAGTACAGAAATTAAAATAATAACAAATTAAATTAAAAAACTTAATATAGAACAGCAATAACAAGAAGCAAAAAATAAATTACTTTATAGAAGTAAAAAAAAAAAACAAAAAAAAAGATCAAAAAAATGTACTAATAGAATCAACTGAAACTAAACAAATGAAGTTAAAAGATCTTTTATTAACATTTGTTTTTTCTTTTTAAATATTAATAAAATACAGTAATTAGTTTCTTAAATACAAAATATATATAGAAAATAAGTTTTGCAAAAGTAATTTTTCTATTTATATACTATTTAAAAAGACAAAAAAAAGAATCAAATATGTTAGATAGATTTTAAAAGAAAATAAATATATAAAAACAATCAAAAAGACTTTTTTTAAAAAAAATAATTAGGTTAAAGTTGATTTTAATTATAAATATAGTAGAGATGAAGTAATTAAAAGAATTAGTAGAAAAAAAAAGAATAGCTTAAGCTTATCTTAGAAAAAACAAGAAATAGAAGTAAAGAAGAAAATCAAATTAAGTAATTGAACTTTAAAGAAAAAAATTTTGAATACAAAGTTAATAAAGAAAAAGTAGAAAAGAAAAATTTCTCTATAAAAAAAAAATTAAAAAAACTTATACAACTATTTAATAATCTATAACTTACTAGCAAACATAAATAAAACAAAACTAAATTATATTTGTAGAAGAATTAAGAAGATCTACATAGTTAGAATCAAAAGATTAAAGTACAAAGCTTTGGTAGTAATTAAAACAAATAAATACAAAAATAAGAACATACCTTGGTCAATACTAATAGATAATAATAAACTAATAAGAATTACAAAAGATTATAAATATTATAAAAAAAAATCACCAGAGTCAATATACAGCAAAGCTAACAAAACTTTTTAAAAGTGCATTAGAAGTAATCTTGCTAGGATGCTTAAAAAATAAGAGAGCAAAGTTAGTTTACATCTCATCAAACAGAAATAAAAATTAAAGAAAAACAGCAAAAATTACTTTTGCAACTAAAAAAAAATAAGTACAGCTTAAAATAAACCAATTAGATATGACAACTTTTGAGTTTATTGAATAATATAAAAAAAAAAGAAACAAAAAAAAAAGAAACAAAAAAATAGAAGAAATAAAAATATAGATAAGTTTAGTCAAGACACAGACTTAGAAGATTACAAAAGTACAAATACTTAAGAAAACAAGAAACATAATAACAAAAAAAAAGACAGAAAAGAACAAATACAAAAAATTAATCACAAATACAAGACTTTTTATAATGCATATTAATTAGACTTGAAAAGCTTGAGATACAACAAGAGCAACCAAAAATCTTTATCAAAAAAGGATAACCACAACACTCTTAAATTTTGCTACAGTTGAACCAAAAAATAAAGATGTAGAAACAGAAGTCTTTTTAATAAAGAAAAAAAACAACAAATTTTAGATCAATAAAATATATTATATCTAGAAAAAATAAAAAAAAATAAAGAAGAAACCAACCTAAATATAATAGTATATAATATCAATAATATTAAAAAAAATAATCAAAAAATAGAAACATTGTATAAATAGTTAATTAACAATAAAATAAATATAATTGGTCTAGCAAAAACAAACATTTCAAGCAAAAAGAGATTTTTTATTACAAAAAATATAAAAAAATATAAGAGCTTTTAGACAAATTTAAATCTAAAAAAAAAACCTTAGGTATTAGTATACTTCTTAATAAATATTAAGAAAACATCTTAGAGTAATAAATAAAATAAATAAAAACATAATTACAGTCAGCTTTGTATTTAAACAACTAGAAATAATAATTATAATGCTATATATACTATTTAACAACAAAAAAAAACATATAAAAATTCAAAGAACAGTAATAGAAAAATATATCAAATGATTACAAAAAATATAGGTAATAATAATCAAAAATTTTAATAGTATAGTTAATACTAAACTTAATAGATCAGATAATTCAAAATGTAAATCAGAAAAACAAAATTCTTTTCTCAAATAGCTAACAAAATAGAAGCTTTATAATATATATAGAATAGTAAATTCAAAATCAAAAAAATTTTTCTAAACAAGTAAAGATTTGAGTTCAAGAATTGACTAAATATAATCAAAAGAATTTTTCTAGACAAGTAGGGATTTGAGTTCAATAATTGACCAAATATAAATAATAGAAGTCTTGTTATATGAACTTTATGATACAGAAATACAAGAAATAGATATATGTACAAATAGTAATTATAATATAGTGCTAACAAAAATAAATTTAAAACATTTAAGGGTAGAGTATACGATTTTCAAATTATATATAAAACTTTTGGTAACTTTTTATTTAATTAAAAATAAAAAAA